>BGPR01005850.1:25383-58191 GCA_013235015.1 Araneus ventricosus
CAGGTAACAGTCCAACAAGCAGGATAAGAGAGAACGACGGTTTATTCACGAATATTTAGGAAAACGCGAAGCACAGGTAATAGTCCAACAAGCAGGATAAGTGAAAACGACGGTTTATTCATGAATATTGAGGAAAACACGAAGCACAGGTAACAATCCAACAAGCAGGATAAGAGAGAACGACGGTTTATTCACGAATATTCAGGAAAACACGAAGCACAGGCAACAGTCCAACAAGCAGGATTAAAGAGAACGACGGTTTATTCACGAATATTCAGGAAAACACGAAGCACAGGTAACAGGAACAATAGCTGTCGTACAGATTAACAACGCAAACAGACAAGAAATCACTAAAAAAAAACTACAGTAACAGCACTTTCAATAACGATCAGCTCACCGGCTTTCCAGCTCGCACTCTAGACGAAACTCTAAAGTGATTCTTCAGAGGCGTAGGCACTCCAAAGACGTTCGTCTTCGAATCCTACAACCGAGTATTTATAGTGTTCCTGACAGGGCATGACGTCACATGGAAATCTCTGGAGAAATCTGGATCTCAGCTTCTAATAGAGATATCGAGAAAATAATCGCATTTCTGTGATTCTTCAGAGGCGTTCGCACTCCAAAGACGTTCGCTGTCCATGAACGCTGCCGCGTATTTATAGTAAGGATGGGAAAAACCTACCGGTTTAAACCAAAAACCATTTTTCTTTGTTTCGGGTAACCGGTTTTTTTTCGGTTATTTTTATGCCCCGGTTTATACCGTTTTTTTTTTTTTAAATCCAAAAACCGGGTCGGAAGATAGGCTCGATTTTAGGTTCAACTAGACTAAAATTTACCAAATTATAAAGCTTTGAATTTCGTCATCTTAGGCCAATTACCAACAACCGTTAACTTGAGGCGTCTGTTTGTTGGCGGATTTCTGAAAGAGTGTTTATGAACAGATAAATACTGGACAATGGATTGATTTTGTCTGCAAACGGCGTCTGTTTTCTGTAGGCATTTTTTTATTTATTTAATTATTAAATTTATTTAATTTATTTAATTATTAAATTTATTTAATTTATTTAATTATTAAATTTATTAATTATTTAATTTGTTAATTATTTAATTTATTAATTGTTAAATTTATTTAATTATTAAAGTATTTACCTTTAGTCGGAAGTTCTGCGGCGTCCGAAAGATTAGTATCTACGTTGAATCATGTTGTTTCCGATGAGAGGTGTCGACTCATGGATCAACGCATTGCTGAAAGAGTCTTTATGAGCAGATTAGATGATAAATATCTGTCAATGAATTAATTTCTTGTGAAAAAAATTTAATAAAAATGTTTGTCTATAATACTTACTTATTGCAATAATTACTCATTTATTATTATTACATATTGTATTAATTACTTATTTTTAATTACTACTTATTACATTAAATAAGTATTGTATTAATACTTAATTATTGTATATTATTATTAATAAAATTTCTGTCCACAAACGTTGCTGTTTAGAAAACAACAACCCGAAAACCGGCTATTTTGAGCGGTTTTAAACGCCAGGTTAAACAGAAAGTGAAAAAAACCCGGTTTGATCGAAAACAGGTTTTTCTGCAATAACCGCCATCCCTAATTTGGAATCATCCTGACAGGGCGTGACGTTACGTGGAAATCTCTGGAGAAATCCCGATCTCGGCTTCTAATGGAGATATCGAGAAAATAATAGCATTTTCGGGAATCTTCGATTTGTCGCCAAAATTGTCTCCAAGGTCAGTGGTCTAGACCTGGCTGCTGCCGGCATTCCATACTTACCCCTGTAAAATTCTCTTCCCAACCATAAGAATAGCAAGGCAGGAGAGGGGCACTACATTTTTACAACAGAACGAATCACTCAAGCAATTAACACGATTCCACAGTCTGCGTTCAAATACGTGGATCGAACTTGGCTACCGTTTAGACGTGGCTCGAAATACAAGGGATGCCCACTTTTACTTAATGTAATCATGTAACGTAATTTTGTATTCTGCAGTGTTATGTGTTTTGTTGTGAGAAAAATTCTATAATGCATTGTCATTATGTTTGTACAATTCGTTTAATGTTTTTTCATTTGTATATTTAGGGTACAGACATTTATTAAAATTAAACTTATGATTTATTAACTATTTCTTTATGGCAAAAAACTTATGCCGCGTAATGCAATTTAGTGAAAACCCTACTCTGATATCACAATTTTTTTATTATTTATTAATTTTTGAAATGTGTCAAGGACTTTTGGCCGATCCTGCATATCCTAAATGGTTATTTTACAATAAATATAATTTTTGTTACTATAAATTAATGCTTCATTTTCTCATTTATTTTCTAATATTTTCGTCGCTGTAAAAATTTTCTTACTTAAATGTGTTTACAAATTATTTTTCAACTAAAAAGGGGCCGCAAATAAAAGAATGTAAATAAATAAAAGTCCTAAATCTGTGGAATAACATTTAATATAAAGCAATCACGTTTAGAACTAATCTGTGAAAAGTTTGATGACGAAAAAAAGACAATTTCTAATTATGCAAAAAGATTCAATTGTTCAATAAACTGAATTTCTAACGTTACTATATTACTTGCCATTTTTAAAATGGACATGAATGTAAGACTTAACGGAAAATCTTAAATTATTCTAATATCAACTCATGCATTAAAATTCTAGTGAATTATGCTTATACTGGAACCAGGTAACTGCTAGAAATTATTAATTATTCAGCTGGTTCCCAGTAAAACTGTTTTAAATTAAATAGTGAATCGCAACTTTAAAATAATAGCTTTGAAGAACAAACTATTCATTAGAAATTTAAGAGATAGAACGTGTTAAACGGTTGAAGCTGAAATATATTTTTTATTCCATGACTTTTTTTAAAAAAAACCTTTTCGTTAAAGAAACCGTGTTTTGTTAAGATTTTCGGTGTTTCCTTTAAACAAAACGGTTTCTTTCTTCTTTTTTTTTCAAATCCAACTGTGTATGAAAGAAATTACGGTATGGTATAAATTGAAACCCAACTTAAACATTTTAAAAACACCAGTTTAATACAAAAAGTAAATTGAATATGAGTTGAATTGATTAAAAAATAACTAAGATAAAATATTTACTTTCTTTTTGTTCTCATCGTGAAATGTAAAGAAAAAAAAAAGGATTAAAAAAAAACTTATATAAAACGAGTGCTTAACTTAAGGTGAATAGAAAAGATCCACGACAGATTTAAAAAAATCCAAGAACAAATGATATGTTTAAAAAAAAATGGCGGTAGTGATAGAATTCCATTTGGCTTTTTCTTCTAAACATCTGCGGAAAACGATCTTTTTTTAAATCCGATTTTACTTTCTTCTTCATAATTTATGCGATTGGATTTTTTTTATTTAATCTTCTTAAGAGAAAACGATTTGAGCTATTGGATTTTAATGATAAAAAGGAATAGTTTTTAAGACTAATTACTTTAAGGTATAGGGTGTAAGATTACTTCCTTTTTCTCCGTCATTTTCTTTTAATTTAGTTAAGTGTTTTTTATTTTATTCTTTCTTCTATTTTTTTTTTCTCGCCCGTATGTGCCATTATTTTAAATGGGAACTCACTATCAGGATGTTTATTGCATCTTTCAGGATAGAGGATGTTTTTCTATCGGTTTCTTTTTCCAGCTGGCCTTTGAAGTGTTCTGAATTCGTCTAAATTGCGTTTTTTAATCAACATTGAAACGATTTTACAGCCAACCGCTTTGCAACAAGATTTCCGAAAGAATTTATTTCATTTACTTTCGGAGTATTTTTGGGAATTAACTTCCCTTCTTACTAAAATTTATCTGCTTAAATAGTATTCGGTTCTTAAAGATTGATAAGCTAACACTGTTTCAATGAAAATTAAGTACAGTAAAACGTCGTTTTTATGTCTTTCAAGGGACTGACGTTAAACGTCATTTAAATGAAAAGACGTGTGATCGAAATTTTATTAAACAACTTTGATGCTACTAATGCAAATTCATTTAAAAGTATTAATTTTAACGATAGTACTTATATATTACTACATAGAATTGAAAACAATAATGAAATTTTAGAATTAAATATTTATCATAACCAGCGGGAGTGGTCTCCCCTAAACTCTGTTTTGCGTACCAACACGATACTTCTTTGGGTAGATAATAGTATTTTTGTAGATACAATCGACTAAGTGTCTACAAAAATACTATTAAGTGTCTACAAAAATACTATNNAGTGTCTACAAAAATTCTACAAAAATACTATTAAGTGTCTACAAAAACACTATTAAGTGTCTACAAAAATACTATTAAGTGTCTACAAAAATACTGATAACGGTTCTTTAAAGTGTCTGCCAAGCAGTTACTTAAATAGAAAGCTGAGATCATTTTTATTTATACCTTTGCTCAATAATAATAGTAGTAAGTGAATATTTAAACTGGAATTATTGGAGAATATAGCTGTAAGTTATGTTGCAGAGCAAAATTGCAAAACCTTCAATAAAAATCAATGTTTCATTTTTTTGACACATCTTTCAATTTTTAGTTTAACTTAATTATTACGAATTATAACTATTTTTCTAATTTCAACCTCTGATCGAAATAAATTGTTATATTTCAATTGAATAGCAACCCATTGTAAATGTAAGAGTGAGTTTTCAAGCAAAGATCGACTTGCTACAACACTACACATCAGTACACAGTATCAGTGTCAGTGTAAGGACTACAGTCACTACAACACCAAGCCTCGGTCAATAATATTGATGCATTGATAGAAGCAGAAACTATCTGAGCACTCAAAATAAAAATCAGGAGTAATATTTTTAATTTATTGTTTAATTTAATCTAGTTTTTTGATAATAAATGCTGCGTTCTATATTTATTTTCTTTTGCTACTATTATTATGGGGCAAATTAAATTCATCAAGTGCTACTATTATAATGGGACAGAGGGAGTAATTGATTTAATTTGGTATTTTAATGCAGATCCTATTCTACATACACATTTGTATGTGTGAATGTAAAATGTAATTTTTAATGTAAGCAAGAAAGGGAATAGTAATAGTAGTAGAAAAAGTTTATCAAAAATAAAATGGCAACATAAAAAAATGAAATTTTTGAAGATTCCCTCAACCAAATGTAGATATAGGCACTTTTCAAATAGGAAATACAGAAATGGAGAACAAATTATTATAATTTATTTTTGATGCTGAATTATAATGGAAATTTATTAAACATGGAAGCCTCTTATAACGCGGTTAATTAGTTGAATGTTGTTTTGAAACCATGTTGACGGAGGGTTGGATATCACGTTGTCATACTGCCGTTTGTAGAAGCTGTGTCTGTACTTTATATCCCATTTAAAATGCACAATATATGATTCATTAAAAAAATGGCGTTCAAATTTGCATTTTAACATACCAAAGATAGATAAACCGGCAACTACAAATGTTGGCATTTATGCATTTCTTGTTTTTACTATAAAAGTTCGATAGTTCTTTTACAAACGAAATCGGCAAAAGAAAAAAGTGATTAATGACACCTTGAAAAAAACCGAAAAGTTCTAAAAAACTAATTATAAAAAACGATTGGATGAAGAGCAAAAAGTTTTTGTGACAAAAAAGACACTTAATTACTTCTGTAATTTTCCGGAACTTGTCCTTAAATTATCCATCAGTGTAAAAGTAATTGTCCTGATAACGTATGATCTTATATCAAATTTTTTGGAACATATAAATATTGTAGTCGTATTTAGTCAGAATGAGGACTATATTAAAACAGTTACATTAAGTAACTTCGTTTTAATTAATGTATTTAACTCGGCATTACATCTAAGACTGGGGTTACATTTTTTTGATAACTTATATTGCAGACCACTTATGGACAACTGTTTTCTTTTTTTGGTTTATAAAATTTTTTTCATATAGTGCAGCAGAGCATAAAAAATTATAACCATTTAAATTTATTTCGAGGAAAAAAGTAGTTTGCTTAAAAAATGTATGTTTTGAAAATTTTGCAGACTGGAAAATTGATTTCGAAGAAAAAGTCGTCTGCTTAAAAAATGCACGTGTTGAAAAAAAAAACTCGGTTTCTGTATTATTACAATTTTAATAATTTTTGGTTTTGTGCACGTGTTTCAAATTTGTTCGAATTAATTTTTTTCATTAGATTAACTAAAATTTAAAATAAAATCGAAAGAGTTGATGATTGATTTTTTAAGCTGATTTTAACAATGATTTATCCAAAATTTTACATTTGTTTAAATCAGATTAAAATATACATAGAGCTAATTGAAAGTAATTTATTAAATTGTTTTTAATGTAGCATTTTGAAGTAACTTTTTACTTTTAAGATCGACCAATCGTCAAAATGTTGTAAAAGAATGAAAACGAGAATATTAATTGTGTTAGATTTATACTTTATATTTCTGAATCGTATAATTCGTAATGCTGCCTTCACCTAGTTTTATAATAAAAAAGGATAGCATAATGCGGAACCTAATATATCCTGTCTTTTGTTTTTATAGACATAAATAAAACACGTCAGAAATAATTCAATGATAAAAAGATTTATGTTATTCCTGCAAAGAATGGCGGAGAAAGATAAGATTTCTTATCTATCTCTCGCGGGATGCGATATACGTTAAAAAAATTACTGTTAAGATTATAATCATAAATAGTCGCTTTTTCTTTGCCGAGTTTTCAGAAATGATGTACATTCAAATTTTGGAAAGGCCCTTAAAACTTCGCCAATAAATAGAGAAAGTGCAGCATTTCATAGCACCGAAATTTATCATAATTTTATCTTGGCAGTGGTCTTTTGGTAGCAATATTGAAGAGAATTTTTTACTTTCTCGTATGCGAAGTATACAAAGAGAAAGTATTGTCATCGTCAAAAAATTCGAACTCGAGATTTTGACGAATCTCCACGTTTTAGACCTCCCTGAGTCCGAAAAACACAATTTTGGAATTATGTCTGTGAACACGATAACTCGAAAACTATGAGAGCTACGGGGATGATATTTGGTATGTTCTTTAAACATAATTTGTAGGTTTCTATCAAATTTTGGACAAAATCCGTCGACGGAAAGTCTGTCTGTCTGTATGTCCGAAGTCATGTGAACACTATAACTCAAAAACTTGAATAGCTAGATGGATAAAATTTTGGGCCAAATCCGTCAAAGGGTTGACTGTCTGTCGGCCTGTATAATTTACCATTGAAACCAATCCGCTATTTCCACGCGCATGCGTGCGGAAGCAATCGTCTGTGTTCGCGAAAGGAGCGAATTACGTCAGTTTGTCCTTGAGACGGCAAGAGTGAAACCTAGCAGTGTGCGATAGATGCGTTTTAATCGGTACGCATCTCTTTGAATTCTTTACCTAGATATTTTCAATCACTATAATGAAAAACCTTCTGATAGTCATTGGATTCTGGATAACAGTAGGTTCGAATTTTTTTAGCCACGAGGGGGAAGGAGAAACGGCACTTGTGGGGGAAGTATACGAGAAAGTTTAGGGGAGAACACTCCCGCTGGTTTTGTACGATTTCCAAATTGTGTTAATTCTAAGCTATTGTATAGCAACGGATTCGAAAACCTCCGCGCTTTTGCGCATGCGCCGGGCGGAGTTATTTTCATCAAAATAGGGGGAAAGTGAAGAATGGGAGGGTGATGTTTACATTTTACTGAGCGTGATCGAACAAAGAACTCCGGAAATGCGCTCCTATGACTCATTGCCTGACACCCCTTTCCGGTGTAAAATCGTCCAAAAGTGGTAGTCTCGGAATCCGTTGCTGAACAGTATTGCATGTTTGAAATACGAAAAAATTTGAATCTATAAATGGAAATAATTGTCACGCAACTGATACTAACAACTAGATCTCTTTTCTGACGGAAGATAGACTCGATTTTAAGTTTGATTGGAACTAAAATTTACCAAGTTATGAAGCTTTGAATTTCATCATCTTAGGCCAATCAACGACAACCGCTTCCTCAAGGCGTCTGTTGGTTGGCGGATTACTGAAAGAGTCTTTATGAACAAATAAATATTGGCCGATGGATAGATTTGCTGTATAAACAATATTAAAAAATTTTTTATCTACAAACGGCGTTTGTTTCTTATTAAAAAACCGAAAACTGGCTATTTCAAAACCCGGTTATTTTGAGCGGTTATAACCACCAGGTTTAACCGGAGATGAAGAAATCTTAATAACCGAAAACTGGTTATTTTCGCAACAACCGCCTTCCCTAAACATTAACGTTATGGAATAATTAGGGATGCGGAACATTGGAAGTTATTATGTTACTTAATAACTGTAAGTAGTCATGCATATTTAAAATATGCATGGATTCATTCAAGTTAACAAACAAAATTCCCAACTAATGACTTGAAATAATGCCGGGATTTTAAAAATAAGTGCACAAAAGGCCGAAAACAAAAACAGTCGCTGCGTATTCGTTATAATTTTACAGTCCAAAAGTTTAATGCAGTTGAAGAATTTTCTTTCTTAATAAGCAGGAAAAGAAGCACTTAGAGAGGAAAGTTGACAGGAGAAATTTATTCCTAGATCTCTCGGAGATACAGATCCAAAATAGCGTGTATGAATGAAACAGGTATGTAATCAGATTTCCCGAATCATTCATAAAAACAGAGATAACAAAGTTCCATTCCGCTCCTAATATGTAGCTTTTAAATTCGATCTTTATGCTGTCAGTCAGCCTAGCATGTAATCAAATTCCGAAAAGAATAAAAATCGCGAATGAAGAGTTTTCTTTGGAACATTCTTCTCTTACTTTCCTTTTTCTTTTTCGCTTTCTTTTATTCTGGTGTTCTTTTATTCTTTCTTTTCTTGATTTCTGAGTAAAAATAATACAATTTAAAAGGAGGAGAAAAAAGCAGAAATGGAGAAAATATAATAAAAACAATCACACACACACACAAAAAAAAAGAAAACGAATTTTATTCCGATGCAGTTTCTACAGTCCAAACGCTGCCGTTACGGTTTTAGTTTGTTGGACCCAATTTATCGTTTGCGATTTCATCGTATATAAAAAAAGACACAATTGCTACTCGCTCAGAATCTTTTGGCGTTGTTTTTATTCTCTTTCTGCCACACAAAACGCCAACTCAGCTGAAATGAGGTTCACTTACTTAAAAATCGAAGCTCTAATCCTTTTAATTAGTACCAGAATTTGGGAACTAAAGGGATTTAAAATTGAAAAGGAAAAATGCGCTGTTTTATAATTATGTATCAGAGCAGAAACGTTTGTATAATGAGTTCGAAAATATAATCAGAATTAATTAAAAAGGCTTAGAATTGGTAAGCTCGAAGCTCCCTAGGCTTACAAGAGGTTCGTTGGACCGCCATAATTTATCCGTTGAATGCAAAAGCCTCGTTTGCGTTAAACTTCGCTTATTCTTTTGTTTACTAACATAGCATTACTTGCTTGAAAGGGACATCGTATTTGCTTTTCAAATTTTCCTTTACTATGAAAACCTTAATAAAAGGTGTTATATTGTCCGTGCCTGTTCTAAAAATACTGATTTGAAGTAGATAAGTAAATTAATCTCTCTTGACTGTATACTGATACGAAGTGTAAAGAATGGAGTTGTTCCAATGAAGCATTTCACGTTATTTGCTCTTTTAAAGTTCGAAAATTTTTATTCTCGTGAAATGGACTCGAGAATAGTTACATTTTCACATCTGTAGCGAAATATACTTCATTCTATCTTTATTTATATTTTTGTCATTTAAGTACTTGTGGTTATTCGTTAAATCCAACGTAATGGTTCCAAAAGCCAAAATGTTTACGCGCGATTAGTTCATCTTGTTATTTTGGAGTTCTTAACCGAAATGTACAGGAAAGAGAACTTTCTACTCCCTCAAATGTGTTTTCGTCTCCCATTGTTTTGATGTTTATATTTGCATGACGAATGCTATTTTCTCAACTGTCACATCTTTCTGTAATTGTCTGTTTTAATCTATAGGTGAATTAACAGAATTCGTTATATACTTGTCAAATGAAGTATCTTTGTTCAGAGCAATGTAGAGAAAAAAAATAATGATAAAATAATAAGAAGAATGCCAAATTCTAGTTGTATGCATTTCGCAATATGAAAAACCGAATGACGCAAAAGAGAGAAATATTCTAATAAAAATGTCCTTTTTCTACTTTTACATTATAATCATTAAGTTAACGTTTGGGTGATTTTGACAATTGTTAGTTAGTACCTATTGTTCTCTTATACCATTTAAAATTCCTAATTAATTTACACCATGATTTTGATTTAATTAGGTGTATACTGTAAATTGTTCTTCTATTTTCTATGTCGTTCTGTATAAAAGGAAAAAAATGGTACACAAATGTCCATTTTGGAAATCATACCTTTCGAGATTTTATAACCAAAAGTATTCCCCACTCTACAGTTTGAATAGGAATACTTTAACTTTAACCTGCTCGGTATATTTTATTGTGCTATGTTAAAAATAATGACAATTGCAATATTTTATAGTGCTATGTTAATAATAGTTATACAGGGTGTTCACTAAAGTCCTTCTACCCCACATTAACTTGAGAACGGCGACATCTATTGCCATAAACTTGGTGTCTAGTAAAGCGACCATGTGCTGCACGTTGAGCTTGGTTACAGTGCCACCTGACGGCAAACAATCGAGTTAGCGTTTCTATCTCGAAAACTGCACCAGATACGGGAAAATGTGAGTTACAAAATTGTAGAGCGTCTTCGATTTAGTACGAAAAGACACCTTGAGCGCAATAATGCTAAGAACAAAACGTGTAAAACGCACATTTATTTGGTGGCGATTTCCAACATTCTTTACTCCAAAAAACCATTAGAACGAAAACAGAACAATTAGTTGTATCTATGTCTTTTAATAACCAAATGTAAAGATACATGAATGAGAGTCTTAAAAATGTTGTTTGACCATAACTAGTAAGAATTCAAGCTGACAGTATGAGGAATGCTACGAGTGTATTATTGGCCTAACTAAAATTCAGTTTTAATTTATTTAGAAGTAAATAGTAAATTTCATTATCATCAAGAGCAGAATTCAGTTGTCTGTGATATAAATGATTGTATTTCAAACGAAAGGAGTTTAATTTCATGAATCTCTTTCCAAAGCTCCAAGGTCCATAGAAACAGTTATGGCACAATCATAGCTCTCACCGTAGTTTGATCTGTCATCAACTAAACTTTATTTCATACTAGTACGCGCACGGTGTTGCCGGTGGAATCAGGACTTCAACAAAATGAAAAAATAAATAAATAAATAAAACCTCGCCCACTACGACATGAAAAAGTTTTGAAAGCAAAATCAGAACAAAAGATTAACATTATTGATTTTTAGAAAAACAGTACCGAGTACGTTAATCCAAAACTATATTAAAAAATTGCTACGTGAAAATCATTGTTAGACAGCAATCGAAATATGCGAGGCAAAGAAACACAAGACACTGCCGAAAATAATTATCGAAGTCTTTCATTTAATATATCATCTACGAGAACACGATAGTATATGGCGTCACCTGCCGCGAGGAAGGTCACGCACCAGCCAATGAAATTCCAACAATGCATTCTAGGAATCGTCCGGGGAATGTTTCGTTGAGAAATCTCGCTAACAAAAAAACTGTTTGAACTCATGAGGGAAAAATTATTTACAAAAAACGGAAAAATATATTTTATCCGTTCTTGTTTTAAATCCAACAGAAGCGTTTCAGTTATGAGTTAGGAAAAAATGATAGAGTTATAAGAACGTCGGATGCGAGAATTTAAGAAATCCTAATAAAAAAGACTCGCAGCCACTGTTCAATATTAGTGCGCAAAATATTATTGAAAAAAAAATGCTACGTGGGAACTAATGGGTTAAATTATGACTGGCCAAATTTTTGTACGAAGCAATACCACTTAAGAAACCAAAACTAATCAATCGATTTCCCTGCCAAGATCTTGGAAACAACAAAACTATCCCACCCTCTTCTATTCCACAAGACTGAAGCAGAACGAGAAGAATTACTCGAGAGAAATTGTAACCCCACGTGGATTTAAGTTCTCTCACTTACTGGCCTCGTAACCAGGTAGTAGTTGGTTAATATTGACTTTGCAATTCCTTTTCTGAAGAGGTCGAATGAAACCAAATTATTCCAGCGAAGCTGCCTCTTGAATAATTGAGTGCGAAGCCTGCTGGGAAGGTCGTATGTTCAGGTGTAAATGGTAAGTGCCTCTCTGCAACCGTGTTCGTCGTCGAGTGCCCCAGGTTCCCCTGGTTATTTACGAATTGAGGCAGTGGCATCACCTCAGAAAGATGCGAGCCACTCGAAACGAATGTTCGAGTGGGAATGCTAACATGTTAAATACGAATTCTTAAGAAACTGCTTCTTGGTTTTCTCACTAAACAAAAATTTGGCGAAGAATTCGGATCAGAAAATGCTTCGTAAGCGTACAACAGACCTTGCAAATTTGGAAAATCGACCAAAATTGTGATTGTTTTTAATTTTTTACTAAGGAAAATGACCTGCATTTGCCATTCAAAACGAATGTTCAAGAGGGAATGCTATTATGTTAAATACGAATTCTAGAATTCTCGTTCTTTTTCTCATTAAACAAAAACTTTTGCGAAGTTTTGGGGTCAGAAAATATTTCATAAGGGTACAATAGACCTTGCAAATTTGAAAAATCGACCACAATTTATGATATTTCTTATTTTAATCTTTCATGCAAGAAAATTACTTGCATTCGCCATTCAGAACGAATGTTCGAGAAGGAATGCTAACCAGTTGAATACGAGTTCTTAAGAACTTCTTGTTCGCTTTCTCATTAAACAAAAATTTGGCGAAGTATTCGGGTCAGAAAATCTCTTGTAAGGTTACAATAGACCTCGCAAATTTGGAAGATCAAGAAAAATTTGTGGTTTTTTAAAATTTCAATCTTTTATTAAGGAAAATTACTTGCATTCGCCATTCAAAACGAATGTTCGAGAGGGAATGCTAAATGTTAAATATTAATTCTTAAGAACCTCTTGTTCTTTTTCTCATGAAACAAAAATTTGGCTAAGGTTTTGGGTCCAAAATCCCTCTGAAGTGTACAATAGTCGTTGAAAGTTTGAAAGATCCACAAAAATTGTGATTATTTTTATTTTAAGGAAACATTGCCAGCATTCGCCTGGAAAAAGAATCTTTATTTCTTCGATGTTTTTATTCGTTTGCTCAATAAAAGTTTTTAAAAATTATTATTGTAGATTTATTATTTGGACTTTTTAGTATATTTTAAGCATTTTCATAAAATGAAGTTTTATGACATCAATAAGAATTTAAAATACTCCACGTTCATCATATGTTTAACTAAAACTTTGAAACTTTTCACCTATGTTGTATAGGCTTGCGTTGATAAACTTTTAAACATTTGCGAATATTATTTTGTGTATTGAGGGCCTAGTGAATTTTTATTGCAATGATTTTTGCAAATTTTTAAAGAAAAATATAGTGATTTTAGATTTGAAGCAATCACTGTAATTTCAATGATAATTTCAATAAACATACAGAATAAATTATTGAATATAAGTAAAACTCACCAAAAATTATTTGCATTCCATGAACTTTTCTTTTCCACCGAGCAATGCTTCCTCATTAACACATGACCTTATGGATACTTGAGGTTGTAACCGAATACTTGAAGGGTTAAGTGTTTAAATCCAACTGTTTTACTGATAGTACTCAGTTTCCAAACTAGGAGAAAAAAAAATCAAGAATAGAAAAGCAATTACTAATTAACATCAAAATGCTTTTTATGATACTTAAATGTATTTAATTTTTAAGCATGTCCTTTAATTTTTTTCGATAATTTTTTATATTTTTTTTCTTTATAGTTGAATTTATTTTTTTGGCTATTTTTCGTGTCGACACAGTCCAACGTGAGAACATAACCGAATTAAAATAAAACATAACACTTGTTTGAAATAAAGTCAAATAAATTATGATAAAGCTTATTAGAACATATGAAATTGAATTTCCTTCATTCTAAACACGAATTTTTTTGAGTTTCTTACTGTATTTTACTTTATACATAAGTGCTAGGAAAAAAATGTAAGATAGGAACAACAAACAATCATATCTTAATATGTATAAAAGTCTATGTGGGTATGTTTGTATATTACACATCTCCTCCTAAACCACTGCAACGATTTCAACCAAACTTTGCACACTTATTACCTAAGACAAGGGGAAGATATCTGTCGTCTTTTCGAAGTGCAAATGTTATTTAAACCGTCAGCTAATTAGAAATTAACCGAAACCGTTTTTTCCGCTGTAACATCTGACCAAATTATCTCAGAAGAAATATTTTTATCCCGTCTTGAAATTCAAAGTTTTACCTTTTCAATGATAAAATTTCATATTTGTGAAATTTTTCTATAAATTTTTATTGAATATTCAAAATTTAATTAGAAAATAATGGAATAAATGCAGACGATTGTGAGATAAAGCGAATTTATAGATATTCTTTTACTAGGCAACGGTGACTTTCAAATAATACATCTTTAGTTTTCAATATTTCTGTTTATTTTTGTAAATATTTTATATAAGAAGAGGAATAACACTATCAACTTTTAAAAATCCAAAAGTTAATTAAAATTTAACTTAATTAAAAAGTTAAGCAAGATTTTGACGTTTTCCCGCTATATTTTTTTGAAAATATCGTCTCACAAAAACTATTTACATCCCATATTAGAGTTCAAAAATTTAGCGTGACACAAATTTCATTTCTGTTCAATTTATAGTTCTTGTTTTAGTAAGTTTTTCAAAAATTAAATTGTCTACAAAATTAACAATTTGTAACAATATTTTTTATTGTTGAAAAACAATAATATATACGAAGAACTGTTGCTAGAACACATTAACTGAATTCTGGAAGAACACAAAAAGAAAAATTTTAAAAGCAGACGATTCATAATCATTCTGGTTTTATTAATCTAGTTTATTTTAACTCTTTTTATTAATGAAAAATTAACTTTTTAATTAATTGTTTCTAAACATTCTTAAAATCTTTCTAATACTTCAGATTTGTGGACAAAATTTGAAGCAATTATATAACAAATATTAATAACCTATGGAGAAAATTAGCTATCGGCCGTTTTTAAAAATCGTCTGGTTCAACTGATATTCTCATTGTAATTTAAAAACGTTTCAGATGATAAAAGAATTTTGTATTATGTTGTTCTATATTTTATACAAAAATTGTTTTTACATTAAAAATGAAAGTTTTTTAATCCTGAGCCACGCCGGGCATAACAGCTAGTAGTAGATATTTTTAAATGACTTTTTATTATCAAATAATGCATGGTATTTGTCTGTATCAGTTATAATAAACTAAAATTATAAAGAAAATTGTACAAATAAATTAAAAATGAAAACAATATTTAATTGCTGTTATTTATCCGATATTACGGAACTGAAGTATTAATTATTTATGAAAGGTTGGCAGCACAGTTACGGTAAAAAGTTTCAGCTAATTTATTATTCTTTATTCTGCCCTACAATTTTTAAAGAAAATAAAGGGCTGTATTCACGAAATAAAAATACGGTTATTTTTCTGTTTCGTTTATAGCTTAGAAAAGTTAAAATATGCGCTACATACTCTAAACGGACAATAAAAGTCAAATTTGAAAATAATAAGCCCCTGAAACATTTGGTATTTGAATAAATTTGAATCGATTCCTGCTTCAACATAAAATAAAAATATAATCCTTCTAAAATGTAAGTGCCTTTACTATGAAAAATGCATTTCTATGCATATGAAAAACATTTTTAAAGTAAATTTTATGGAAAATCTATATTGTAATGATATCCTATACATTGTCGTGTTGAAAGCTGTTATAAAGTACTTTATTTTCAATAAACTGTTGAAAATATTATAAAAAATGAATTTCAGAGGGAAGGATTGTAACTATGTTTGCACAGACAGTCTATATAGTTAAAATGATGTAGTGCTTATAGTAGTGTGAATAATGTTTGAAACATCACTATAATGGTCAATATTGAATTTCAGCTATCAGCGTTTTGCGTTTAGTTTTGAACTTTTTTTAATACTGGAATAAGTTAAAACACGAATTTTGAATGAACTGAATAAATGTAATAAATTTTCAAAAATAGTAGTTGGAAAATTGAAGTACTTTCAGTAGAGCTTCTCAAATATATATATATGAAATATCATGGTTTCGGTGAAGTGTAAAAATGCATTTCCAACGAAGACGTTCGTTTAAGTCCAAAACAGTTTATTTCAAAAAGGCAGTAAGGCATAATCAAATTAGTTGTAGAGTACTCTATGATAAAGATTTTTTCAAAAATATTGTTGGAATAATAAAGCCATAGTCAGGAGTAAAGAATTACTCCTAAAACGGCGTGAGTTGCTTAGTGCGTTACATGACTGAAAAAGAGAGCGTTACACAGACGCGGCGAGTTTTTATAGTACCGAAACGGGAAAAGTCCCGAATTTGAGGCTCTAGAAACAATTCGACTATTGCGAGTCTAAGTTAAACTAGAAGTGCTTTTATAATAGGATTGAAGTAAAAGTAATTCGTTCGTAATTAAAAATTAACTGGCATTAAAAATAATTTATTTTAAAGATGGGAAAATTTCTAAATCATTACGTATTCTATAGCAACGGATTTGGAAACCCTCCGCGCTCTTGCGCATGCGCTGGGAAGGGTTAATTTCATCAAAATAGGGCGGAAGTGAAGAATGGAAGGATGATGTTTACATTTTACTGAGCATGATCTAACAAAGAACTCCAGTATTGCGCTCATATGACTCATTGCCTGACACCCCTTTCCGGTGTAAATCGTCCAAAAGTGGTAGTCTCGAAATCACTTGCTGAACAGTATATATATTTTTTAATTCTTGGGGTTTTAATATTGACTCGCGGAATTTTACTTACAAAGTGCATTAAGTACATAAGTGTCTGTTCATTGTTTTTTACTTTCTCGTATACGAAGTATAAAAAGAGAAAGTATTGTAATCGTCAAAAAATTCGAACTCGAGATTTTGACGAATCTCCACGTTTTAGACCTCCCTGAGTCCGAAAAACACAATTGTGGAATTATGTCTGTCTGTGAACACGATAACTCGAAAACTATTAGAGCTACGGGGATGAAATTGGTATGTGGTCTTTAAACATAATTTGTAGGTTTCTATCAAATTTTGGACAAAATCCGTCAACGGGGAGTCTGTCTGTATGTCCGCGGTCATGTGAACGCTATAACTCAAAAACTTGAATAGCTAGATGGATAAAATTTGGTACACAGTTTTATCGTCATGAATGTAGGTCCGTATAAAATTTTGGGCCAAATCCGCCGAAAAGGGGCGTCCAAATTGCATATTCAATTTCTTTTAATCCGATTCTTATGCGCAAAGTACTGGTAGCAAATTTACAACAATAAATAATGTTTTCAAACATAAATTGTAACAATTTTTTTATTGTTGTAAATAAAATTCAAACCGATCTCATTATTTCAGCAAATCTTTTATTTACGCGCTTTTGCAATTGCTACGGTTGTGGTAGTATGAATTGTTTTGTTGGGAACTCAATTCCAAAGCAGAATTTTCGCTTTAGTATTCATTGCATTGCCTATTTTATCGCACCTGCTTCAAAGTAATATTTTTTTGAAACGTGGCAACAGATATTTGATTTCAGGTTTGTTTGTTTGTTTCACTTTCTCGTATACGAAGTGTACAGAGAGAAAGTATTGTAATCGTCAAAAAAAATCGAACTCGAGATTTTGACGAATCTCCACTTAGAAAGTATACAAGAAAGTTTAGGGGAGACCACTCCCGCTGGTTAAATATATTTTTTGTAATGTGTTACAGATATATATATATATATATTTCATTTTAAGCGATTGTAATTTCAGCTTTTACATGCATATGAAGATTATTGGTTTAGAAGATATTCTCAAATAGGATTCACCCGGGGGACTTTTCAGAGGGTAGGTACTACTAATATTCTTAACAAAGCAAATTTTACCAGACTTGTTTCCCCCTCCATTTCCTTTTCTTTATCACAAACCGACAGGAAATTCTCCATGACGAACTTACTACTCTACCACCACACAAGATCTGAAGTGCGTAATCTAATATCTACCTTCAAGGAGACAGTCATCTGCTGACAAAAACGCGACACTGATACTACAAACCCGAAACCGACGGCACTTTTGCTATTTACCCCAGACCCCTGTCAACCTCCCTGTAATGGACACTTGAAATAACCATCACATTTCCACTTCCATCCCCATCAGATACAAAATCGTCAAGGGCCATCTTGCCATGTCTCCTGCCATCAACCCCTCCTCTCTTCCGAGTCTAGTTGGTGGAACCAGATCACCAGCAAGCAATCCATCCATTTTCAAGATCCCCCTTGCCACTGAAATAGAAACCGATTCAAACTCTTGAACTTCCACTCCAGAACTATTAGAAGGGCCCAAACTGGATGTTGTACCCTTTTCTTCAAGAAGACGGACCCCCCTATCTTTGTTGTTGAAAAGGAGGGGTACAAATCCTTCTGCATTCTGCTTCTGCCAGGTGGAAACCAACGGTGGAATAATGCTATTCAAATATGGATTTTGAAAAGAAGGATTTCTAGACGTTTTGGCAAGTGATGGGGGTTGAGCGGGTGCGGATTTCATTTTCAAAACGCTGCCGTTTAAGATGGAGAATGGAGAGATTTATTGGTGGATGAATAAGGACAATAACCTCTCCTCATTCTTCTATGATGCCTTGACGACTGGTGGGGAAAGAATCTGTTCGATCAATTATTATCAACTGCTCTTTGGAAGAGTTCGATTTAAAAGTGGTACAGTGCGATCGATTTGATCAAGTAACTGTTAACTATGCTTGGATAGATTTTTCATGTTTGTTTACCTAAATGAAAGAAAAGAACAATGAAAAGAGCGAAACTTCTTCTAGAACTAGAAAACTTCTTCAATAATTCTTCAGAATTTTCGAGATTTTTCAATTCGAGTCACTTTCCGAATCAAAAGATTATCATTCTGAAAATAAAATTTGTTATCAATAAAAAGTATGGTAATTTAGAATGACGTTTATGTACTATTTACATTATTTCCTTTTCATATGGTTGAGAATTAATTCATGAGGTTTTTTTAATTTATTAAAATTTTCAAATTTATTTTTAAAAAAAATTTCTCTGTCATGGCATTTAACATCCAGCTATACATTGCAGACGATGTTTGACTGTATTTTACTGTATAACAAGAACATGAATAGAGTTCATTGAAAATCGTTAGAAAAAAAAAATATTTGGTCTGAACTACTGAAAGCTGTGAAAAACGTCGTTTTATTTCTTTTTCGTTTTTACTTACGTTTACGAATTTTATGTACTTAAATAAATTCATTAGCATAGATATTTTTTAAACCACATGTATCTTTATTAAGCATATATCTTTATTAAATATTTGAGTAACAACAGCTATAATTTATCATAGATATCTTTTCGAAAGGATATTCATTTATAATAAAAATAAATCATAGAAGTATTTTTACAGAATAAAGGAAACTAATTATTAAATTAAAATAACTTGCACTTTACATTTCACTCCGGTTCGAAATTGAATCTATCATGCATGAAAAGATAAATTGAATCATTTCTTTCGATGCAAACTAAACGAATAAATTAAATTAATTATTTTATAGTGGCATCTACTCCAATTACATTTGGAAATGTATTATTCACGGAAAAGAGATTGCTGGATTATTTCTTTTTCTGTCTCAAAGAATTTTTTGTTTAATTTATTGTAAACAATCTCTTTATGTATTTTGATCTCCAACGATATTTGAAGTGAAAATATTATGATTAATGAAAATTGGACTGCTTTGTTTTTTTTTAAAGTCGAATTTCTTCAACTGTATGGTGTATTATTATAATCGTTTGGCATACTAGCATATTTATTTAAAAAATACAAAGAAAAAACTCAGCGAGATGTACTTTAAACTTTTTTGCATGTTCTCTTGAGGTTATGAAAATATACTTCACCCTATTTTCTTAACGAGTAAGAAATTTTAATTTTAATTTATCAACGCTTCAAAATATAATTAGGAAAGAGATAATTTTTAAGGAATAAATTATAGAATTTTTTAAACTTTTATATTATTTTTTTAATTACTGTCTTATTAGACCTTCTCCGCTGGAAATATGCCATATTGATTAACTAAAGAATCTTTAGAACATTTGAGATGTTTATAGATACCGGTTAATTTTTGTTTCTAATTCTAATATCTGTGAATGACTCAATTTTAGTTTATAAGTTTAAAAATACGATAATTCGAAGCGCATATTCGGACTTAGCTGAGGGGTTAAATTTGATTACAAAACAGAATAAAGTTATATAAGTGGTTTTAAAACTGCTATTTTTTTATAGAAGATAGAAAGAAAAGAAATTTCTTTCAACGACAAAATAGGTATTTATTGTAACCACTATAATGAACTTGCTTTTAAAAGGAATGTATCTTCTTGCTTCAAAGATAAATCCATTTGCTACAATCAGTTATTCGACAAACAGCATTAACCGTATTTACTGAGCACTTCTTCCCGCTTTCACAAAGTACATTATTGACACGATAAAGTACTTTTTGTGGAAGAAGGAATTCTAAATGCACTTTTTTCTGTATTTCAAAGAAAAAAAGGCTTTTTTAAAAGAAACAATCTGAAAAAAATGCATGAAAGAAAATCCTTCTTCGAGCAAAAATGAAAACTTTGGTTTCTGAAAATATTTTCATCTTTTATTCTTTCGTAATAAGAAACGAACTTAATTTCAATACAATCTTGCTTAGACGAATATAGACGATTCTATTAGATTAATCTTATATGTACGTATGTTAGTTTCTTTTTTTTTTCATCTTGTTGTCTTGTTTCATCTTGTTCTCTTGAAATTCAGAGTTAAAAAATCAAATTTTTTCAGTCGCTTACTATGAAATACACTGAACACAACATATTTAGAGCTGATACAGTGAAATGTTATCGATGAATACCTATATGATACACGTCAAATGTACTACGCCAGATTCATTTCGCAATCCATAGCATACGTTACAAGAAGAAAATGGCTGTGATGTAACAAACACAACACATGCGTTAAAGCGTTTGCCATGAAATTGTTACGTTAAGTAAATTGGTTCCGTTCCATTCAGTGGCGAATCCAGGATTCGGTTCTGGGCGGGGGCGGGGGCTGAGGTCCTAAAAATTTTGTGTCGTAATGACGAATGTCAAACCTCATGGCTTATGTAAACCAAAACACTTTAACTTTACTCACCTAACAATAAGAATAATAAAGAGCACTACAATACTTTCGATAATTTAATAAACACGATGAGACAACTAGACAAAAAAATGTTTTCGACCGCGCCAACGCTACAAGTGCAAGTGGAATGACTAGAAAAGTAGGAAAATTTTCGAGCCTGTCAAGTCAGAAAGCAATGTTGTCACGATTTTATTACTATTCTTTTTAAATGAAAATTAAGATCAAACAGTTGTAGTGATTTTAAATTAAATCAAGAATTTTGGTTCAGCTCTGGGGGGGGGGCTTCAGCCCGATAGCCCCTCCCCTGGATTCGTCACTGGTTCCATTACAGCGATAAAATTATTTTAATTGCAGAATCTTTAGTCCTTTGACAGAAAAAGACATGACACACTTCACAGTTAAATAGTGACTATTTATTCAACACTGAAAAATATATTACTTTTTAAAAGGAATATTTCAGGTAGTAAGCTATACTGAAATGATACCTCTACAGATTTAATTTAACAGATTGAGAGTATTATAACTGTGGAGGTATAGAAAGTAAGTTACATTATGCAACTAAATGTCCGTTAACAGAATCTTGGCATCACATTCATGTTTGGTTATGCCAACGTGTTGGTAATCAACTGTAAAGAAATAAAATGTTCAGTATTATTAGGTTTATTCTTGCCAACAGTTATCTCTTCAGTCCGGATCCTTAATCAGATGATCCAGATCCTTAAAAATTAGATCTGCCAACTGCTCTCTCCTGTTTCATTCTTCCATTGATTACGAAGTTCAATAATCAACATCAACATCCACGTTTGAATATGGAATTATAAAATAAGCATAATAAATATAATCAGGGTCAAACAATAGACCCTAAAAAAATATTCATCAAGACAGAAAGTCCTTCTAATGACAACATGGACTCTCTTCTGTTATTATTTAAGTTTTCTTTTTCAATTACATAATTTACTTCAAAATTTTTCTTTTTTCATAGATTGCTAAATTGCTTTTCAAATTTTTTCTGGTATGATTCCATTTCATGTCCAACTAAACCGATTACAGAGACTCATAATGATTCTAGAAGATACGTGGATATGTAGCGCTGTTACATATATATACTGATTACAAGACAGAACAATATGTATATATACCGATATATATTACATATACATACCGATTACATATATATCGGTATATATATATTACATATATACCGATTATATATATATCGATATATATATTACATACATATACCGATTACATATACATCGGTATGTATATTACATATACATACCGATTACATATATATCGGTATATATATATTACATATATATCGATATATATATATATATATATATATATATACCGATTACATATATATAGGTATATATATTATATATGTATACCGATGAATGCGGATGATAAAGCAATTAGCTTCAATGGGAATTTCAAATGTCCACATTAACTGTAATTTTAAATATTTCACAAGATAAAAATTTATATTTCGATAAAATAAATTAATTTCTCGGACTTAAGAAACTAAATTTGTGAACTAAGCACCAAAAATGGAGATGCTTCAATGATTTTACTAAAACTTATGAATAACTAATTTATATAATTCATTTTTACTTCATAAAATTCGTATGTTTCCACAATTTCTTTCATTAAATATGGTATGAATAATAAATACATGTATTAATCTTTTACATCCCAAAAATGTTTAAATTTATGCATTAGTATTTCATTAGATTTTTTCTATCTTGAATTTTGTTTTCCAAATCTCGCTGTCTGAAGCGATATTATGTTTCAAAAGATGTTTTATGTCTGCTCATAATTAATTCATTTTATATCAATATGAAATTAGATAAAAATTATCGTCTGTATAATAGAACCAATATTTTTCATTTCTGTTTATAAATTAATTCGCTTAATATTAATATGGCATTAGATAAAATTATCGTCTGGTTTGTGTATTGCCACCAAACTGAGAGTGGGAAAAAATACCAACTAAATATACTGTATAAATTGTGCTTCAATAAACAATTTATTTTTAAATAAAAGCATTTCCCGTTTCTATAGTTCGATTTTTATTAATACGGTTATGGTTACATAATCTTTAGAATGACTTTACTTTTTTAATTTAATAAACGACATCAAAGTATACCGATGTATTTAAACATGCATATTTTCTCCAAATTTAATTAAATAATTTTCATCCTTCAAGTTAAATATAATAAAGCCCATTCTGGCACTCATATTCAGCATATGTTTGCTTTTTCATGAATTTCAACACAAAAAAAATATGATTAAATAAGTTAGTGTAGTCGGTTTCCTTAGGCACAATCCGCATATTTTGTCTCCTTGGATATGGAAGTAAATATATATAGGTCCATTTCCCCTTCAATGCATTCTTTGTTTCAATTAGTTTTCTATCTTCGATAGTTTTATATCTTCCATACATGCATCTATTCTACCTCACTTTGGCGAAGTTTATTAAGTCTCAATATTTAATAGGTAGGCATGCAATCTGCGTCTATTGGCCGCTTTTAACGCATTACAATTTGAATCTTTCTTACAGAATCCTCATTTACGTTCTGATTAGGGTTAATTTTTATAGCTATAAAGGACAAATTACCAAAACCGGATGAACATATCACACATTAGTTCATTATCCGTGATATACATGGTGACCATTTAAAGAAGAAAATGATTGCGACTAATGGAGGGTTAATAGTGTCACAAAATTGTCTTGTGGGTGTACGTGAATACAATCCAATAAGCAGGATTTAAAAAAATAAAGCTATTTTACAAATATTCTAGGAAAAGAAACGTATCATAAGTATTAAAACAGCACTTGTAAAAATTCACAGAAGAGATTACCAATAAATCTCAACACAGCGCTCAAAGGTCTCTTATCAGCTCAACAGCTTGCTTGCTGATCAAAATCCAACTGACTCTTCTTGGCTTGAGAGCTTGCCTTTATACTTTTCAGCAGGAAGTGACTTCATTACGTAGGAAGTGACGTAATATCTAGAAGTTCATGAAACCAGTAGAAATAGGCTGAAAGTTCGAGGTCCTTCTAGAAAATTCCCTTTGTCGCCAAAGTCGCCAAAATTGTCACCAAATTTGTCGCCAAGGTCGCCAAATTTATCGCTAACTCGCCAAGATTAGCATCCCAGGGAAACGACTTTATAGCTTTGTAACATTATCTTCTTATACTTCATCTTGCATAAGTTAATGGAGAATATCTATATGTATAAAACGCTTTACATGGAATAGAAAAGAGGTTAATTTCTCTTTTGCCGATGGCAACGATCGGTTTGTTTACGAAACAAAACTGGTAGCCTCCATGTTAGGCCTAACTTCATAGCCATAGCTTGTTTGTATATTCCTTCTGGTGTAAAATAACTGCTTTCGATAAAAATGAGTTTAAGATGAATAATTCACAATATTTCCTACAATATAATGAATATTTGGATGAAATTATTCAAAAGAGATCAGTTAGAGAAAAAGCAGATGGGCTTAGGCAACAAAGAGAAGGTTTATATCAACGTCAACTTAGTTAAGTCAGCGAAGATAAAATCATGTCAATTCACAAAATGATCTGAACATCACATAGATTAATATTGTGAACATTGTACATTGGCTACTTTTCTGTTATGCGCACACCACTTGGCGCCTTTTTCCTCTTGGCGAATTTTCTTGGAAGGCTGAATCGCCAATCTGGCTCTAGAAGCACCAGGAAAATCATGGTACACATATAACCGAGCGCAGTTGATATGCGCGGGATCAACTAGTACGAATAATTGCATTTTAGATGTATGCAGTATGAGCTAACTATTAAATAGTTTAATTTGCAGGATACCTGAAGCATTGATTCGTATTTGGAATACATCAGAATCTTTCACGGTTGTAACTCTATCTGTAACTAGGGGCTATCTGCATTTCTTTTGATGGTACTGGCTTTGTAAGATGGTTATGTACCTGATAAATTCCGCGCATTGACAAATTAATAAAAGGACATATGACAAATATTAAGGATAATTTAAAAACCACATCATAATATCCTTAATCTACAACGAAAACAGTCGTGCCATTGGTTGGATGTTAAAGAAGACCCCTTTGATTCCCTGATGGGCAGGGTGGAGGGAAGGGGAGAGACCCGCATTCCTCCTCCAAACTTCAACACCGCACCAACGTGAGAACGCTACCCCGACTGAATTAACGTGCATCAGACCAGTGTATAAGCTGGATCTTTGATTCGAGAGGATAGTGGATTCAAGATCCGATTTCAACCACGATCTGCCACATACCCACCGTGGTGGCGCCAGTGAGGGAACCGGGGGGGGGAGGTAGGACCTCCCTGTCGGGGATGCTGTGCCCCCCGCCGGGGAAAATTTTTGTACGGGGTATTCAACTAGTTGATAAATAACATCTGGCGAAAATTTGGGACCAATTTCATAACACTCCCCTTCTCGTACAGCAGGTCGGGCAGACAGTGCCCCCCACCCCGTCGGGCAAACTCTAACAACACTCCTTATCCCCGATCGATTAGTTGCTTAAAATATTATTCTGTTGAAATATATTAATGACTTTTAAATGCGTTAGGAGCATATTTAGAGCAAATTAACTGACTATAACCAATTGAGTGTTACATCCTTTACTACCAACTTAATTTGCCATTGATTGTAATTTCTCTATAAACGTTCTATGATTGTAATTATGTATGTGGACAATATGTATGTAGACAATTCTATGATATCTATGATTGTAATTTCTCTATAAACTGACTATAACCAATTGAGTGCTACATCCTCTACTACCAACTTAATTTGCCATTGATTGTAACTTCTCTATAACATTCGACTTTTATTATTATTATGTTTACTCTATAAATATATTATGTTGTTCTCTATAATATATTATGTTGTTCTCTATAATATATTATGTTGTTCTCTATAATATATTATGTTCTTCTCTATAATATATTATGTTGTAATCTAATATATTATGTTGTTCTCTATAAACGATCTATCATTCTATGATTGTAATTCTATGATTTCTATGATTGTAATTTCTCTATAAACTGACTATAACCAATTGAGTGCTACATCCTTTACTACCAACTTAATTTGCCATTGATTGTAATTTCTCTATAACATTCGACTTTTATTTTTATTATGTTTACTGCGATTTCTTCATTTACCAGTATGCTGATAATATCTAAGAAACATGGCCTCTTTCTTTCACTTTGCTAATTAAATTGATTTGTTAATTAAAGTAATATTCAACTGTTAAACTAAATTAAATTTTTGATAAAATATTTTATTTACATATTCACATTACCATTAAACCCGTGGATAAGACTGTCGCGTTTGGTGAAGAGTGACCTTGTTTCTGAGAACTCCCAAACGATATTAATAGTGTTGCCACCCCAAAAAAATCTCAATGCAATTACAAGTCCTGTCCGAGAGGTCTATCCATCAAGTAACGGATGGATGGCCTAACGAATGCTCAGAATTTCAGGGTCCTCGGACATTTTTTCTTCTTCTTTTTCCCTTTTTTGTGCGCGTCGCTCAATCCTTGATGGATGTCCTGCTTCAGAACCACAAAGTAGACATCAGTAATTGCTCAGAATGGGGCTTGACACAGATGAGGTGATGCATTCTCGGGACTTTTCATGTTCTGGGGCACAAGTTCTTGTTCTTTTTTGTTGTTCTTTGATTCTCTTTTATGGCCCTGCTTATAGCCAAGACAGCCCGGAGAGTAAGAAAGGAAGGGAAGGTGAATCCTGATTGGTGGAACAATATCTTGCTTTTTATGCAAATGCGGGCGCAATTAGGGACAGGTTGGGGATTGAGATATCACCTGTCATGTAGTTACGATCGGATGCACTCAGAGCATAACTTTTCCTTGTAATCTAATGCCGTGGATCGGTATTAGTCAACTTGATGAATTGTTAACACAGCAGCGATTCAACCCATTTCGGTAAAACCGGATTAAATTGAGGTTTAACCGGGAGAAGGATTGACTGTAAACAATGCTGGAGACTCAAATTTCAGGTTTCTTAAAATTATTCTCTCCTTTCTTATCACCCCCGAATTGTGTGTGAAAGATTTAAGAATTATTTACAGTATTTCATGTTATTCAGCTTAAAATCATTATAGTAAATACTGATGCGAAGTGTTTTTTCTTTAAATTTTCATTTTGCTTGTAGTAAATTAGCAGAGTACCAAGTTTTGAAACTATATCCTTATTATTTGAGAAGAGGACCAAAATAAAGAATGAAACAAAAATTACAAAAGAAAAATAGCCATATCATTACGTTATTATGACATTTAAAAAAAAAGCAGTTTAATTTAGAACAAAACACATCTAATATGTTATTGTATATATATATATTAAGGACAGGTTGCATATGATATGATTGTGTATATATATAATTTTTGTCTATTTTTTACCATTGTGTCTTGGTTGTTACTGAATTTTTGTCTTTTGTTTCTTGTTTGTTTTGACATACATATATATATATATTATTCTAGGTCTTTTGTATTCGGATTCTTTGAATTTGTATTCGGATTTTTTGTATTTGATTCTTTTTAAATCTTCTTAAATGTATTTATATTTTTTATTCAAGAATTCTTCCATTTTAATTTGTTTTGTGCTTTTAGAGGGGATGACGGCAATTTTTAACGGATTTCGTTTGTCGTCAGCAGAAAAAAGCACAAATTAATATCATGAGCAAGCTTCCCTTCCTGACGAGCGGCTCGCTATGATATTTTTCAATTTTTTTGGTTTTTTCTGGTTTTTGCCTCTATTTGGGCTATTTCCTATCTGTTTCTTTTTGAGTTTTATCTTGTGTGTTTATAAGTTTTGAAAAGCCTTGATCTATATATAGGATAGAGAAAGAGTATATATATATATATATATATATATATATATATATATATATATATATATATATACAATCATAAGCAAATACAGAAACAAATGCACTAACCAATCAAGAAATTAATATTTTAATCGAGGAAATACTATTTCAAAAGAAGTAAATGTTAAGAAACGGATACGTTATGGTTAACAAAAATTCTAAAAAATGAAAACTTCTCACTCCTAGTAAAATATTTACCGAAACTCGTGACGTTTACCGCTAACTGTCAACTATAACCGAGTTCACGTCAGCACTTTTGAACATTTCAGTGTGTTCGTGCCGCGTGCTTTTGCATCTGAGTCCATTGTCTGCCCATTTGTGGACTTCTGGGTGAGTTTTGACACCTTTTTCTTCATTTTTGTTTCACATTATTGGTTTTGAAATTGGGTTTAATGTATTTTATTTCAATTAGACATGAAATTTTTACTTTATTTCTTTGTTTTAAACTATGGTTTTTGTTCAGTGTTCCGGAAGAACAAACTCTTTTTAGCATTATTGCTAGAGTTTGTGATTAGAAAACACCGATAATATGTTTACGCTCGTTCGGGATTTCCCTTGCTGATGACGCGACCCGGACGTTAACGTTATATTCCGTTTTGTTGTTTTGGGTTTTCTTTTATGACGAGGTTTTGGTGTTAACATATATATATATATATATATATATATATATATATAATTTTTCTTGACATTGTGTTTTATGAAATTAAATTCCCTCTTCATACTTTCTAGATCATGTAATCGAAGCGGATTTCATTTTTCGAATTGCGTCTAATTTTTTTGATAATCGATAATTGTAAACAGTCAGTATCCTTCATTTCATATTTAAAACATTGTAATATTGCTAAACTATTTCACTAAAAAATTGCCAAATAATAATGTGAAATAAATTTTACTCAGTATCAATTCTCTATTTGACACAGTAGGCCAAAATGGGTCCATACATTATAATTATTTTCAAATGAAGGTACAGGAACATTAAATCTTTTGGAAAGCCGAATTTTTAAACTAGTAATTTACAGTATTCGCAAAGAAATAGCGATATATCGATTCATCCTTAACTTTTGTAACATTGACTAGTGAATGCCATGACATTCATTAATTCTTCTCATGCCTGTCGTTCATTAATAAGTAGCATTTAATAATTCTCCATGTATTAACATTCATTAACTCCTTACTTGCATAATATTCTTTAATAGACAACATTCATTCCGTATTTGAGTTTTTTCAAAATATATTAGAAACTCGTTGTCGAATTGCATTTACGTGAAAAAAGATTTCACTAGAAATATCCTCCACTTTTTTCTAATGACTCCTAACACATCTTGGATTGCTGCCTTTTGAAACCCATACCACCTGTTTCCCAACGTTCATTAATAAGTTTCCCAACGTTCATTAATAAGTAATATTCACTAATTCCTCCATGCTGCTTAATTGCATAATATTCTGTAATAACTTGCATTCAATCAGTATTTGAGTTTCTCAACAGATATCAGAAACTCGTTGACGAATTGTATTTTGTTACGCAAGAAAAGATTTCACAAGGAATATCCTCCACTTTTTTTTCTAATGGCTCCTAACACATCTCGGATTGCTGCCTGCTGAAACCCATACCACCTGTTTCCCAACCTTGACGGCAGCTTTAATCCCCGTATCTAATACAATCGGCTTCTACAAGAAGTTGATGGCCAGGACAGGGCATCTGACTCCATTAATGCACAGGG
Organism: Araneus ventricosus; assembly: GCA_013235015.1. NCBI lineage: Eukaryota > Metazoa > Arthropoda > Arachnida > Araneae > Araneidae > Araneus > Araneus ventricosus. Next base: position 55,335 of record BGPR01005850.1, read on the forward strand.
CTGCATAATAGCGTGTCGGATATCGGCCAGGTCGCGTCTTCCAGTTGCATGCGGACTTAATGCAGATTATTTGTACCCAGTCGGAGTAGGGACATTTGAGATCAGGTCCACGTGACGGATTACGAACAGAACTTCTCCATATCCGTCCCTCCACCCCTCGGTGCACCCCTCGCACGCCACTGTGTTGTGCCTCGACTCCCAAAGTCTATTTTGTGCGTTTGAAAGGCGGCTAAACGCTTGTAAAGAATCGGCGGACAATCGCGGAAAAGGGACGGATTAGCCGGGGATCGCTTTAATCTGCACTGAGAGTTTGGGGGGTCGGGCAGATGTTTTGAAGGGGTCATTACAAAGGGACGGAATGCGAGGGGTGCTGTGGGAAAACGGGGCCTGCTTCGTGTTGGGTGAGAGGGTGAAGTTTGCATGCATTAATAGAGATGTATTAAAATATGAGGATCTGTTGTTTCGGAGGAAATTCAAGAGGTTGTTTTGGAAAATTGGGAGATCCAGGAGGTAAATGCCCGGATTTGAGTGGAATCGTTCGATTCAGAGACTTCTCACCCATCATTTCATGAAAGCAAAGCATAACTATTTTGAAGAATTTATTTTAATTATAAGTCCATAACTGATAACTTTTATTGTATGATAAGGTAATAAATTTGGCAATAATGCAGAATTGGATTCTTTGTTTCACAGGCTGCTCACACATAAATTTATCTGTTTACGAAATTCGTATTTATTAGGAAATATATCTACAAAATTATCAAAAGGAAAGAGATAACAGTTCTTGTTTTTTACGAACTTAACCCTTGATGATATATCAGGGAAATATTTTTTATTGTTGTAAAAAAGTGCTTTTTTTATACTCAAACGCTAAAATTTAAAATCTTGGCAAAAGTATCTTCAACAAAATATTTTCGAAGTGAACTAAGAAACTCTCCAATTTCAAATCTATGTAATATCTATTTTGTCTTTTCTTTCTTCTGCTTTTTGTTCTAAGGACATATTGATGAATTTTTATGAAAGGTTTTTACTTTTTCTTTCACTTTTTGGGGATAATTCAGGTCACAGAGGAACCTTTTAAAACTTTGACTTTTTTAAGTCGGTTTCTCTGCAGGAAATTATCCCAATTTCTGAATTTTAAGAATCCCAGCAGGGGGTGGCATTTGAGAAAGTCCTCTTCCGGATTCTTCTTCTTTTATTTTTATTTCTATTACCGTATTGATTTTGTCCTGTGATAGGATTTTAATTCGTTCAGCTATTTTTTGTGCTATTATCTCTGTATTTCTGGAAGATGCCGCGTTTGCACGTGAATTGTGGTTTTTTTGTTATTATTGTTCTTTTAGTTTTTAGCTATTTTTTTACATTTCTAGCATGTTTTACTTAGCCATACACAATTTTAGATGACTACAACTACGTCGAAAAGAGAACTGCTGTTTGTTAAAGAAAATACAGGCGAGAAATACTGTCTTATGATCTTCTTAAAGTATTCATACAAAAAAATGTCAACAGAAATTATTCTATATTATTTTAATATATATATATAGTTATATATTTTTTTAAACCATTAAAACTCAAATAACATTTTTATCATATACACCTATTAAACCCTCATTTAAAATTAAATATAATAAGCAATATAACCTAATATTATTCACACAATTAAATACAGAAAGCTAATAAGATTAAAAACTATTACTATGAAAAAGCCAATCCAGATGTGGAATTCCAACAATCAAATGCCAATCGACCTGAGGAATCGATTATGTCACATTATTTCGAAATTTATAGGCACCAACCTTCTGTGAGGGCCAATTGTTGGAAAAAGACAACAAAAATAGGAGTAAATCTCCAAAACATTAAGAAAAGAACGAGAAAATTAAGTAAATGCTAATAATAATAATTATGTATTTAGAGATGTACTTCTATGAACAGGGAAATGTTTTTACTGAGATGCATTTCGATAAAAATTAAACTGAATTCTAAAAGTCAGAAAAACTGAGAAATGATTTTCTGTTAGTCAGTTAGCTTTTTTAAAGTTATTTTGCAGCGATATTTATTTACAAGGGCACCGACAGTTTTTGTCTTAAAGACTAAATTGGAGAATATTCTCTTCCAAATGGTTTTTGTTTCCTTCATTCAAATGGCGTTATAAATCATTATATGGTTGATTTCTTCGTTTTATAGTGTACTCTTTCCTTTTAGCTATTTTAATCCATTCTCGTCAACATGAGTAACTTGCAGATGTTTCATAATTTTAACCATAATTTTATATTCTACAGCGTGCCTGTACATTCACCATCTATTCTGCGAGGCATAGCCAAATTTGGCTCTTGTGCCAGTAAACCCGAATATTTCATCTTTATAAGAGCCAGTGGCGTAACTAGGGTGGGGCAGGCAGGACACGTGTCCTGGGCGCAGTAACAAAGGGGCGCAAAGTTAAGGAATAAATTAGTTGTATTTAAAGCTCTTATTCACAAGATTCTTAAAAATTAAAATAGTTTCAGCAAAGTGTGGGAAAACCTAAAGGATACAATCTTTTTCACAACTCGGAAACCAGCTCGAGCTGCGACAAAACTACAAATAGAATTACGTAACAGAGATTTGATGATTGAAACCTCATCTATAACTGAAAATGGAAGCTCGGTTCAAAGGGATGCCCATTTCAAAGATTTGCGTCCTGGAGAGTGGGAGATAAGGGAAGATAATTTAAAATAGATTAATCCGTAGGGTTCTCGCATATTCTCACGGTATCTGATTCATACTGATTGGATATCAGCTACTTCGGAAATTCGTGACAAATAACTAGCAGAAAAGTATCATTCCTAGTATTCCAAAGTATCATTCCTAGTATTCCAAA
>BGPR01005850.1:58201-74880 GCA_013235015.1 Araneus ventricosus
TAGTATTCCAAAGTATCATTCCTAGTATTCCAAAGTATCATTCCTAGAATTCCTAAGTATCATTCCTAGTATTCCAAAGTATCTTTCCCAGTATTCGAAAGTATCATTCCTAGTATACCGAAGTATCATTCCTAGTATTCCAAAGTATCACTCCTAGTTTCAATAAGCAGAGAGAGAGGCACGGAAAAAAATATCACAGATTCCGTTTACTTTCAGGAACAGTTAGGACCCATTCTTACTAAAAAAAACCGTTTAGAAAAAATGAGTATCAGAAAAATGCTAGAATCACCTTTCCAAAGATAAAGAGGGGGGGGAGGAGGGCGCAATTTCGGTATTTGCCCTGGACGCCATTTTATATTGTTGCGCCACTGACAAGAACAATTTCAGAGATCAACCAAACCACCTATCGTCATGAGTTTTCAACACAAGATTATCTCAATATACATAAAGTAAAAGACAGTATAAAATGAATAAATAACACAATATCCGAAGTTCTAACACAAAACAGACTCTCCTCCACGCGCTTGGTTTAATTCAATACCAACAACCAGCCATCGTGGATGTTAACAAAGCTGTCCTAACGAATCCACTCGGCAATTGAGATGGATCTTCCGCAAAAACGAGGCAAAAAATCGATAGAAGACCGCAAAAGAAGGAATTGAAAGAGGAAAAGAAAGAAAAATCTGGCAACAAAATTAGAAAATGCGATTGGCTTGTCAGCAACACGTCTGCCGGTGGGATCTTGACACAAGCCGGGTTCTCGAACGCGGGGATCTGATTACCCGAGAACATTCCTCTCCATTAAATCGCTTGTCCGGGAGCTCCTCTTTCGGGCTGCTGAATAATATTAGCGATTAGAATTTTAAAAGATCTCGGGGGTGGACCAGAAAAAGAGATTCGATTCTCTCTCTCCCCCAAGATAGCGTTTTCGAAGGATGTCTCGTCGCGATGTGCTTCGTCTACTTGTGGGGGGAAAGGGTTTTTTTCTTGCCGAATGGTGGTGGTGGTTTTTAAATATTATGATGTTGTGAACAAACAATCCAAAAAAACATTAAAAGGAAAATTAACTATTGAAATCTGCATTTAGCGGAAAGGCGCGAAAGCACCACTTTACCAGAAAAATACAAACCATAAAAGTAAGAGAAAAAGAATAAAACAATTAAATCAACAAAACTTGAAAGCAAAAAGCCAAACAGCTCCGTAAACGATTAAAGCCAAAAATATTACATTATATTATAGATAATATATTCTTTCCAGAGTGCGCTAATGCTGCTACAACCGAAAAATAATGGTATACAAACATTTTGTATGAAAAAGAAAAACAAGCAACCTTATTAAAAAGTATTACTGTAAAAAGTAGAATAGAATCCCTCCCATCAGACTTCATCAAGGGTCACCTGCAGGTAGGAATTCTAAAAATTGGATCTTTTTCTGTAAGAGGCCTGACTTTCGTCAAAACAGAAAACCTCTTGTGACCCGAAAGACCAAAAGGAAAAGAAAGATAAAAAGAAGGCCTATCCACAAAAAATTATATTACACATCACAATAAATACGCCAATAATTTTAGTTTCAAAAAAGATTCAAAGAATAAAAACCATTAGCCATCGGGCAAAAAAAGCGGTCTTAATAATAAATATATCTATAATATAATGTAATATTTTTGGCTTTTATCGTTTACGGAGATGTTTAGATTTTTGCTTTCAAGTTTTGTTGATATTCTGAACATTCATATTATAAATATTACAAGGCGTCCACAAATTATTGTTGGAGGGTCGGTCACGACTCTCAAAATCTGATTACTGTAACTTTAACAACCTAATAATAGTTATAATTCTTAAAATTTAGCAAAATTAATTAATTAAATTTTGATTAAAATAAAAAACAATAACAAATTTTGCATTAAGTAGAAAGGCGCATATGCAGCCAAATCTAACGAAATACAAAAAATCGATCTGGCCCTGCGAATAGCATCACGAACCTCCATAGAATCGCAGAGTCAGGAATTTTATTTAGTTTCAGTTGCAAAATAAGGGGAAAAGAAAGCAGTTTCGACTACATCTGGTTGGAGATTAAGTAGCGCCCCACTCCATAACAAAACCCGTCGTCAATGCGAAAATCCGATGTGAATTGGAGATGCGCTGCCGAAAGTTTGGGTTTTCAACCAGTCTGGATATCCAAGCGTTACATTTGGACTGCCGGGCCATAAATGCTGAAATGCGACCGGTGTAGATATTTGGAGGGAAGGTTCTCTTGCTTTAGAGGAAATCGGAGAAGGTGGATGAGAAGAAGTTGGAATGTCGTCAATGCGAAAATCCGATGTGAATTGGAGATGCGCTGCCGAAAGTTTCGGTTTTCAACCAAGTCTGAATATCCAAGCGTTACATTTGGACTGCCGGGCCATAAATGCTGAAATGCGACCGGTGTAGATACTTGGAGGGAAGGTTCTCTTGCTCTAGAGGAAATCGGAGAAGGTGGGAGAGAAGAAGTTGCAGTAAGGGATCGGAGTGACCCGTAGCGGACTGTTCTACATTTTACACGGAGAGGTCCGAGAATGACCTGAAGGATAGAATCGTGGAGAGTTCACCACGCTATTTGCGGGGAGTGGAGCGATCGTGAATAGCGTTCTTAAAAGACTAGAACGTACTTGCCAACTGACTCTTTTTGTCTTTGGTATCCCCACAGAGAACATGTTACTGGTTTATTTCAACAGTATAACTTCCAAATTGTCTGTCTCCAAGATGAAAATTTCAACCTAGCTGCTGAGAAGAACAATGAAAGATGCGAGTCAAGTGAAAATTGTTCTCCTTATTACCATTTTTGTTACATAAATAATAAAAATATAAAAGGCTTTCAAACCCTTTCAGTCGAATTAAAAATAATAGAGTTCGACTTTTTCCTTTGGTGTAGTGTGTACTACTACAAAGGGTATATCATAAATGAAATTTCAAGCATGTAGATGAAGAATTTAAAAAGTTATCCCATGTCCGGCATCCGGACAATACCGGATATTTCAACTGAAAAAAGACGAATAATCACACAAATTTCACTTTAAAATGGTTGTCAAAGGATAATAAAATATTGCAAAAGCCTTTTAAGTGGTGAAAAAAAGCATTAAAAACAAGAAATTACTCCATTTTGTGAAGAACGATGATTTTCTCGAGTTGGTTTAGAAAAACTAAAAAAATTTAATGATTTCATCCACGAAACGAAAAATTCTTTCTAGGATTACAATGATAAGAAAATTGAGAATCAAATAAGAAAACAGAATGTAGTTTCATCAATTATTGAATCAATAGGAACAGTTCAAAGTTGATGTCCGGTATACCGGACACCAGGTCTGAAGGAAGGACGCTTTTATTCATGCTCTAAAAATTTGAAAGTAATTTTATTTTATCAAAAATGGAAATTAAAATAAAATTATTAAAGTGTGAGGCATCAAAAAAACGTTATAGTCTCACAGATTGCTGTTGCTCCACATCTTTTTCTTACTGTAAGATAAACAACGGATTCCAAAAAAAAAAAAAAATCATTTCCCGTTGTTAACGTGCGGAAAAAGTGACGTCTCCCAACCCAACCGGGGGTACCAGAATAGACCCGACAGTATACCAATGAAAGTGTGTTTTAAAAAATATGTTTAATTTATTTTAATCGATCACCCAATATATAAGAATAAAATAATAAGGATTTAAAGTACGTAAGAAGATAGATTTTAAGGTGTCAAGACGTTTATGTTATTTCTACAGCCAAGTCCAATTCTGATACTTGCCATAAATCTTCCACGACTGATTCGTGCAGTTTGTGAATAATCCCGCACGATTTGCTTTATGTTATTACCCACTGCCGACTAAAATCCGAGTTCCTTTCGCCACCCCATCGATACCTGACACTGCCCCAGAGCGGATCCGAGTCAGTCTGCATCCACCCCCGAGCCGTGTAACCCACCCCTCCCCGTTTTATCGTCTGATCAATAAGGCCGCATGTAACAATGATCGCCTCGCACAGGTGGGTAGATACCGACCGACTAAAAGCTACAGAAGGTAGGGTCATTGGATTACATTAATGGAAAATGATGTGACTTTTTGTTCCTTTTTTAAAAAAAAACTTATTTATTTTTTAATCCTCCTCTCCCGACTATTTGCTTAGCAATTCATTAAGGGTGGTTGCAGAATGGATCCTGTCTTTGGAGATAAGTACGTACGGGAAAAGCCTTCGTGGAATTGGTTTTGAATTCTTTTTGGGGAGGGTCGAACATTTTCTCGTGACTTAGAAAGATCCCGAAGTAATACGGATTTTTTTGGTGGAGGTATCGATTCTTATTCAGAACACTTTAAGATGCCATATTTTATTAATCTAATGTAAAGCATAATTCATGCCATAAGTCAGGACTGTACCTACTGAAGTGTTCCTAAGTACCCCCCCCCCCCCTGCGCGCAGCGTTTTTTTTTTTTTTTAATTTTTCATCTCCTCTATGATTCGCCTCTCCCCCCGCAAAATTAACTTCCTGCAATTTTTTTCTACTCAAATTTAGCAAATTTTATAATTTTGTAAGTAGATTTAGTAAAATGGTGTAATCCTGAGAAATAAAATAAATTAATGAATTATATAGATGAAAAATATTGCAGTAAAAAAAAGACAAATTGTACATATTTTCTTCTTTATAATTGTACATTATTTACATACAGAAAATCACTCGTCATGGTTTGATGGGTGCAAATTGTCTCTTCATTCGAGAGATTTCCCTTCAAATTTGACGTGTTTAAATAGATATATATATACGAGAGAAATATTTAACATTGATTGAAAATAAATAAAATAAACATGTTTTATGACAGGAAATATTGTTTTTTATTTACATATTATTTAAATATTTCTTTATTCAAAAACCTTTTGGTAAACAACATTTCGTGTGAAGTATTTTTCGTTGTTTAATAATTTTCCTTGTATTTCAGATGTCTTTGTGTATATTTTAACGTGATTGGAAATCCTAGACCTTGATAGTGCAACATAGAGCTGTCCACGTGAAAGGACTGGCTCATCGAGGTAAATGCCAACATGATCGAAAGTTAGCCCCTGCGATTTGTTGATAGTCATCGTGTAAGCTGGAATTAAAGGGAATTGACGGCGGTTGAGAACGAATAATAGATTCACGTCACTGGTGGCTAATTTAATTCTTGGCAAGAAAACGACATCGCCACGATTGCATTCAGATACAATTTAGCGTCCAAACTATATCACACGCATGATATACCACTGACGTAATTTGCTAGTTTCTATTAAAAAACGGAAATTAATTTGAAATATAGGATTAATATAATTTAAAATTTCTCGGGAACTATTGTTCATAGCGAGATAAATTTGATATCAATCGATAGAAAATTTTATTTCACTATTTTAGAGCTATTAAATTTGAAATTAGAACGACAATTACTCTTTTAAATTGAAAATTACTCAAATTTAGGCTCTCTAACAATGAAATAATGCTGTTTAACGTCTACCAGTGCTATCGCGTGAGTTTTATTGTTGGTGACGTCAGAGCATTACCGGAGAATCTGGGCTATTATATTAGTAATTAAAAGACTGAAATTAAAGACTAAAAGGCTGGAGAGGCTTCATCCATTTTATTTATGCTTACTTTCCACTCAAGATGGGTGTAGTACTTATTTTTTATTATTTTTCCTTCTGCCGAACAGCCCTAAGCTTTACACCCTTCGGATAAGCTGGGTAGGCGTAAGAAATAATAAAAAGATAATGGGAACATGGTCCAGGTCCTTCGATTCTTTGGTGAAATTGGGTCTTGAATCCGCGATAATTGCGCGGTTCTATTTCGTTCCTTATAACCTCTGCACTCGGGGTAAAACCGGGTACTCCAAGTGGCTTAAGACCGGGACAATCAGTATTGATGATTCCTCCGATGAAGACGATGAAAACACATCAGACGTTGATTGTTTATATTTAAAGGATGTATTTCCTAATTTAAATAGACGAGAAGGATTAAACCAATGTATAAACTGTCTTAGTTGGGCCCACGAAAGTTGCAGTTGTGCGGAGGAACAAGACAACTGTTTTACATGTGAATTTTGTAACTGATACAGTAGACTCTCGATTAACCGGGACGGTCGGGAAATGCTTCGTCCCCAGATTAGCGAATATCCCGGATAATCCAATTTATGCAAATTTTGATGAAAAATTTTGGAAAAATGATAGAAAATATAATGGACTCAATAATAAAGACGGAGTAAATATAATGGACTCAAGGTCGGCTGGACGACTCCAATACAGATGGAAGGGTTGAGAAGAATGTGGTCTTCCCGCACAATCTACGCTTCCTTTTTTGGCGGGTCGTCCCGGATAATCCGATCCCGGTTAATCGAGAGTCTACTGTATTCTTAAATCGTCATACAAAATAAAAATATCTCCTACTTTTCCACTGAAAATCGAGTTTTCCTAATTTCTGATAGTGTTAACATGCGTGCCCGGTTTTACCCCACTAGTGGGGCAAAACCGGCTGGTATGACCTTTTTTCATAAAACTATCATTAGTAAAAAAGTATTAAAATCATGACTTTTCTTGAAAGATATTATGTACTCCGATAAACAATGCATATTTTAATAAAATTTTGCTAGCTCTGTGTCGAATAGTTTGGCTGCAACAGGCCTTCGAGTCTTAGGTACCCGGTTTTACCCCACTTTACCCTATTTATGTAAAAGAATTTCTTTTCCTATTAAGAAAAATTATATACAGTGGAATCTCCCTATAACGAAATCTCTTGGTTCCAGTTGAAAAATTCGCTATAGAGAAAATTTCGTTATACGGAGATTAGAGATTTTTGCATTTATTTAAGTAAATGTTACAAACGTTTTATAATGTGCGATAAGTTCAAAAATATTTAATTATGACTTTCAATTAAAAATGAAGTAATATTTATTATAAACTTGTTAAAATTATACTAATTTTTATTGTATAAATAAAATGCTCAAAAGTGAAGACAATTCACCAATTTAGAGAATAATATGTAATGGTACGGATAAACATAAAATACGTATTGTCACATCCATTTGCTGTTTCCACCCAGATTCTTGGAATCTTGACCGGTAGAAAAGTTGCTCCCTCTGTAGAAACCGACGTCTCCACAACTGCATTACCCTTCACATAGCATTCTATTGTTATGTGTTATCGCTGGAATGAACAATGCGAGTAGTTCCAGAAACAGGCACGTGTGAGCGATTTGTTTGCACAGAAATTAGCAACTTTCTTCAAAAATTACAAAAAGATAAAGGTCTGAAAAAATTCGTTATAATGAGATAACCACTTCGTTATATGAAGAATATTTTGAATGTTATTTAACATTCCGATTAAAAATTTCGTTTTAGGAAGAAATTCGCTGGAGGGAGACTTCGTTGTAGGGAGACTCTACTGTATTCACAATATCAAAAAAAACTAAAATGATTTGCAGATAAAAAATAAATGACAGCCTTACCTTTTCCATCCAATCATTTACGAATAAAATCGCATCTTCAAGCCATATTAACTACATTTCTAGAGTTCGCTCCATAATAAAGAAAAGAAGAAAAAAATGAGCGAAAGAAGCCAAAAAATAAGGAAAAATCAAAGCAAAAATCGTAATTTAATAAGAGCCTTAAGGATAAGATCTTGGGCAGGCTCTTTTGTAGGAGCTTTCGCAAAAATAGTTTTCTTGGGTTCTGAACTTCTTTTGCAGCGGTTAATAACACGGAATCCGAAGTGGGTAATCCGAGTTCCACTTATTACAGAAAACGAATCTCACCAAAAGACAAAAATACCTGTTCGATGAAGTTTGAGTGGAAACTTGAGCTTTTGCAGACAGTTATTAATCTCGCTTGCCTGCCTCCGGCCAAAAAACAAGACTTTTCTTTCCTTTCGGCCCATTTATCAAAAATTTCTCTTATGAATGCGGCTTATTAATTCTTTGGAATTTCGCTGGGATGAATTTAATAGTGGATTTCATGGTTTTTTTTCTCTCATTTTTAGAGAAATATTTGCGCGCTGTTTTAGACAGTTATAATGGTTTTCTAACGTTTGTTTGGAATGAAATTTTTGGAATGTATTAGAGGTGTCTTATGCCTTGGCTCTGGCCACTTCCGCTTGCGCTGGGCTTGTTGTTTACGGTATTTATGTGCGATATGGGGTTTAGAAATATTTACCGCAAAAATAGTTATGTGTGTCTATTATTTTATAGGTTATTTATTTTATAGGCTTTATTATTTTATAGGTTTATAAAAAAACTTATGCCTGCACAGTTGTATCCTTTTTACTTTCTCGTATACGAAGTATACAAAGAGAAAGTATTGTAATCGTCAAAAATTTCGAACTCGAGATTTTGACGAATCTCCACGTTTTAGACCTCCCTGAGTTCGAAAAACACAATTTTGGAATTATGTGTGTCTGTGAACACGATAACTCGAAAACTATTAGAGCTACGGGGATGAAATTTGGTATGTGATCTTGACACATAATTTGAAGGTTTTTATCAAATTTTGGACAAAATCCATCTACGGGAAATCTGTATGTCCATGTTAATGTGAACGCGATAACTCACGAACTTGAATAGCTAGATGGATATAATTTTTTACACAATTTTTATCCTCAGGAATGTAGTAGCTCCGTATAAAATTTTGGGCCAAATCCGTCGAAGGGTTGACTGTCGCATACTTGTAAAAATTATATCTCATAAGCCCTTTGGCTTAGGTAAATAAAACTTGGTATCACGTATGCTAACATTAATTATAGATCTGTGTCCAATTTTCATCTCAATCGGTTAAGAAAAAGGCGTTCAAATTGCATAATTAATTTTTCTAATCCGATTCTCCATACGCATGCGTACTGGTAGCAATCTCTGTGCACGCGGAAGGATTATGTCACTTTGTCCTTGAGCTGGCAAGAGTGGAAGCAGTGTGTGTTTTTATCGGCACGCGTCTCTTTGAATTTGATTCTTTACCTAAATATTTTACAATCACTATAATCTACAATGAAAAACCTTCTGATAGTCGCTGGATTCTGGGTTACAGTAGGTTCGAATTTTTTTTATCCACGCGGAGGGGGGGGAGGGGAAACAGCACCTTTTTGGGGAAGTATACGAGAAAGTTTAGGGGAGAACACTCCCGCGTATTGTATTTGGTTTCGTCATAAAATGAAGATAATAGAGTTTGGATTTTGGGAGAATATTTCTCCCAAAGAACTTTCGAGAAATTTATTTAAAACGATTTTTATGGATTTTAATGATATATTTTTATTTTTCTATTTTAGTACCAAATTTTATGCTGTCTTTGCAATATGCCAGTCGACTCTGAAGCCCTTATTACACTTACAGAGATGCTTGCATTTATTTGTTAAACTTGCATGACGCGTTTAGACTGACTAATAATTCTTCTGTTGTTGTTGATTAACACGTTCACGCAGGCGCGTACCATCGGTGGCACGCACTTGAATGTTTCATCAGGCGGCGTGTACCACCGGTGGCTCGCACTTGAATGTTTCATCAGGCGGCGCGTACCATCGGTGGCTCGCACTTGAAAGTTTCATCAGGCGGCGCGTACCACAACAATTTAGTTCGTTTAGTAACTAGTAAAAACTTCCATATAGTTGAAAATAAAAATAATGGAAATTTAACGTATATCAAGTGAAAAAGTAGGATTTATTTTATTTCAACTTAATATTATAAACATAAGTTATATAATAAATTCGATAACATAAACATAATTCAATATTATAAACATAATTGTTTATTTATTTCTATGCAATTTTCTAAAACATTTAAAGCAAAGTGCCAGCCGAAACATGGCCGCAACTCTGGTAAAAAAAAATAAAGAACAGCAAATGTTATCATTCGGGTAAAATTTCATTTTTCACTTTAGTTCAGTGCCGTCCGAGAGAGTAAAGCGCTCTTAGAGTAGCCGCCCATGGGAACGAAACATGAATTGCAGCGCCGGTGTGAACGTGTTAATCGCACTCAGTCTAGCACAACAAGCCAAGTCCGTAAGCCAAGGACTCATGATAAAGTCCAAAGAAAACCGGAGTACCTAGGTAATCTAGCACAACTAGCCAAGTCCGTAAGCCAAGGACTCATGACAAAGTCAAAAGAAAACCGGAGTAGTCTAGTACAACTAGCCAAGTCCGTAAACCAAGGACTCATTATAAAGTCCAAAGGAAAACCTGAGTACCTAGGTAGTGCCCGAGCTAGATGTCTGACCGAGTTCCGATATGTGTGGGGTATGTTGCATTCCGTCAAGGGAAATTGGCCCAAATTTGAGTTTCGCTTGAAGGAAAACCTCCAACAGCCAACCCAGCCACAGCAAGCAATTCCTTGCTGAATACGAACGTCGGTCTACCAGTTATCGAATAATTTTAATTAAGCACACAGTCACTAGAAAACCCATGACTTTCTAACTCCGATTCAAATTCTTCAGCCATGCCTTGCTCTAACTCACGAGGCCACTGGTCAGCAACAACTTTTACAGGAGTGGTAAAATTTCGTCAAAGATCCGAGGCCTAAAATGGCTGACAGTTTTTTCTAGGTAACATCGAAATAACCCAGTAATTATAAAAATGCTCAACAGTTTATTCAGCTCGAGAGAACATTCAGTTAACAACGAACAAGTGAAAATACTTTCAGGGAAGTCAGCAGTATTTTCAGCATTATAAAGGAAGTTTATATAAGACTGCATTTTTCAAAGTTTCCCCAAGAGCACTACGAAATTAAGTTTTGCGAAAGAGAGCATAATAACTGAAATCTGGTAGAATAATGTATCCTGCTATATGAACATCTTAGAAACTCTATCGGTTGTTGACAAGTTATGTTTTGCAGCTTAAATTGTTTATGACAAGAGTCTCTTTAAAGATATTATCTCCATAGATTTAGTCAGCTTTCATTCGAAGTTCGCATTTCAACCGCTTGTTTCAAAAATCCAATTACAGAGTTGAAAGCAGTATTAGCGATGCTTTCCAAGGAAATTATATTTCTCTTCTTCAAAATGGCGGAATACAACTAATGGGGAAGGCTGAAATAAGAGCACATCATCGCTAAATAAATGGATCCAGCGGAACGCAGACTGATGTCTAAAAGCATAATGGCTGCGTTTATAATTTGCTCTGAAAGAATATAGTCTTCATACTTCTAATTGTTTCGAATCATCCAGGCGATTTCTACAGACGGTTAAGGACTGTAATCTCGGATTAGTTCTAATAATCTGTGCTCTAACTAATAGCTGATGCAACACTGTATTGTAATAAATAAAAAATTATGGGTCGATTAAATTATCGTAGTTAGGTCGTCGTAAATTATCGACAAACAACTCAGAATAATTAATGGATCATTCTAAACTAAAATTAATACGAATAATGTATACCTTAACTTATATTTCATGCATCTTTGTACTATAATAAATAAGTTATGCGTAGGTTAAGAGAAATCAGTTCAGCTGTCCATCATGTCAAACTATAATAATCCGAGTAATCGGCGAATTCTACAGACAAAACGGATAATTGACGGATTACTGTAAACTCGGATTAGTTCTAATAATCTGTGCTCTAACTGTAACTGTAACTGATGAAACACTGTATTGGAATAAATAAAAAATTATGCGTCTATTTTCAGTTAGAACGTAAATTATCGACAAACAACTCAGAATAATTGATTGATGATTCTAAACTAAAATTAATACGAATAATATTTGCCTTAACTTATACACTGTAAAAAAAATCCCGTAAAATTTATGGTTTTAAACTGGCAGCTGGGTTGGTTGTGCAAAACCGTAAAAGTTACGAAGTAAATCCGTAGGCACAACGGGTTTTTACCATACAGGAACAAGTTTTTCCCGTAAAAGTTACGAAGTAAATCCGTAGTCACAACCGTTTTTTACCGTATGAAATCAAGTTTTCTCCGAAAAAATTAAGTCATCGAAGTAAGTGACGTCATCGACTGAGTTGAGTTGTTTTTCTCCTTCTGTTCGAGTTGAGTTGAAATGTTCTGATGTGTATTATCAAATAGGAATATTAGTTAATCAAGGCTTAATTCTTAATTTCAATTAGTTTAATTAATATAATTTTTAATTGAACTTACTTGGACGATTTCGATGCAAGATGGTGACAAAACTTCTAACTCCTCCGAGCCGGGGATCAAAACCACATTCATAGAAATAAAAGGCAGTCGCTCTAACCACTAGACCACCGAAGACTTCATAAAATAAAGTAAAAATAATCTATTTGAGTTTTAAAGTCACTATAGCTCTAGTGGCGCCACCTAGTGGTGTAAAAATCAACTATTGCCACAACACGTGTTTTAAGGTTACGGACATGGAACCCTATTAAAAACATGAAATGAATGCAATAAAATTACATTTAAGAAAAGGGAAAGTTATCGTACGGAAAGCAATACCGTATGACGAAAAATAGAATTTGAACTGACGGTTTTAAACCGTTTATGGCTGGAGCGAAAAACGGTGAAAAACCGTTTTGTCAACAAAACAGCTTTAAACCGTCAAATATACGGAAAAAGTCCGGGAAAAAAACGGATATTTTTTACAGTGTATTTCATAAATCGTTGTGGTATAATAAATAAATTAGGCCTAGGTTATCCATTACAGCATAGTGAGCATTCTGATTAGAATTGAAATATAACTGCAAATTGATTTCAGAATAATTCGTCAATTATCCTGAGTAATCTATGCTCTAACCTCAAAATCGACGCATAATTGTAGTATAAGAAAAGCGGAACATTTTCGCTACTTTTTACGTGTATTCAATTCCTTATACATGGAAATGATCAGATAATCACAATGAATTAAAATTTTCTTAGCAGAAATCAAATAATATTAAACAGATCTCTAACAAAATTGAGATTCGAACTTGGAAAAGAGCATCAGAATCAGAATTAGGCTTTGAGTGTTTGTAAGAGAAGCATAATTTCTACAGAAATAGTATCTATATCATTAATAAATTACTTTAAAAATAACTTTTCATAACTCTGTCAGATTTATTCGCAGAAGAGTGGAACTTTTTTTTGCTTATTAAGTCTGATTATTTTCAGTCATTTTTTTTCCTAAATATGAATAATAGAACCGAGGGACTAAATAAAAATTTAGACTTCGTATATTTTTAGCAGTATTATGCAGGGTTACCACTTAAATAAGTGCCACCCCCCTTTTTAACTTCAAAAGAACGGCCGCTATAGTCATGAAAGTAGTGTCTAGGTATAGCAAAACGTCTATGCGCTATGCTATGAGACCACTTCCAACGCCACCTGGTGGCTAACTTCGGAGTTAGCGATGCTATCTCGAAAACGGTACAAAATAGCGGGAAAATGTCAATTACAAAGTTGTAGACCGTTATCGATTTAGTACAAAAAGACGCATCTTGCACATTAATACGAGGAAAAGAACCCTTCAAATGCGCAGTTGTTTGTTTGCAATTTCCGAAACTGTGACGTCACAAAACTGGTTAAAAAGAGAAAAAACATTTAGTTATCACAAGATACCTTTATTTTCTATGTTGAGTGTGCTCTCCGTCGTTCACAATACAGATTTCAGCCCTTGTTTGAATTTCACTTTGCACACGTTTTAGCATAAGTTAGTGCGCTAGCACAAGCAACAGTAATACATCATCAAAAGTCCTGCAATGTTGGCGTAAAGGTCCATACATCTGCTATTTGAATTATTCACACAGGAAAAAGTATAATGTGGTCATTTTTTCCTCCGAGAAATAACATTTTCTTCATTTGTCCATGTCTCATGACGCCACAATTTCGGAAAATGTGAACAAACAAATGCGCATTTTAACTATTATGTTCTACGTATTACCTCATCAATGCGTAGCTCCTATATCCATATACATTAGGAACAATCTCTATATATATGAGACTATTTACACAGACGGTTCACATCTAGAAGGTGAAACAGGTTGCGCTTTCTCTGTCATTCAAAACAACGTCCAAATTCATCAGTGGACGGCAAAACTAAGCCCACATAATACCGTATTTCAAGCTGAAATCTTACATTAATGTAAAGTTTCAGCTTATCCACAAGGCTGACTTTACATTGTCAGCCTTGTAACATTATACACCTTGTGGACATTACAAGCATAATGTCCACAAGGTGTCTTTTTGTACTAAATCGAATGCGCTCTACAGCTTTGTAACTGACATTTTTCTGCTATATTGTACCGTTTCCGAGATAGAAACGCTAACTCCGGAGTTTTCCACTAGATGGCGCTGTATGTGGGTTCATCGCATAGCACATAGCCGTTTTACTATACCTAGACACTACTTTCATGACTCTAGCTGTCGTCCTTCTGAAGTTAAGAAAGGGTGACCATTATTTAAGTGGGAACCCTGTATATCTGCTGACTCAACCAACATAAAATGCAATTCTTTAAATCATTAAAGCATTTTTTTCATCTGGAGATATATGCTTATCTCCAACGGCTTAGAAATTAGTTGTTGGGGAACGATTAGAATGGACACTTTCGGATATTTATATTTCCTAATAAAGAAGAAAAATCATATCACTTAATAACATCACACAATCAAAATTAGACGTTTTTTCACATCATATAATTCATGCTGTACAGTTTACATTTAATTAATATTTTCCGACTCGAGAGGTATATCGATCGAATGATTACATATTAAAATATTATACATATTTAATATGATAAACACATTAAAATATTCTTTCGTTTAATATTCATTGGTTAATTACTCCAGTCGCAAGCTAATAAGCCACAGAATATCGCAATAAATTGGCATAGCTAGTGGCAATAACTTATTACGTATCGTAATCCAAATCTTAAATCAACGAATAGAGCATAAATTCGAAACAAGATGTTATTAATACAAAGCGTATTTCAGCAATGTGTCGACTGATTGAACGCTGTAAAGAAATATATTGGGTTGGGTAATAAATTCATTAGTTTTTTTTTTCTTTTCTAATACAATATTCAAGTAGTAATAATAAAACTCAGTGGCAAAATACTTTGCATTATTTGAAAGAGAATTTGATGCTGTATAAGATATTTTATTGATTTTATTACATTTTCACAACATTAGAATGAAAACTGAGCATTTTTGACAGCATTTGCTTTTTACTTTCTCGTATACAAAGAGAAAGTATTGTAATCGTCAAAAAATTCGAACTCAAGATTTTGACGAATCTCCTCGTTTAAGACCTCCCTGAGTCTGAAAAACACAATTTTGGAATTGTGTCTGTCTGTGTGTCTGTATGTCTGTGTGTGTGTCTGTGAACAAGATAACTCGAAAACTATTAGAGATAAAGGGATGAAATTTGGTATGTAGTCTTTAAACATAATTTGTAGGTTTCCATCAAATTTTGGACAAAATCCGTCAGCGGGAAGTCTGTCTGTCTGTATGTCCGCGGTCATGCGAACGCTATAATTCAAAAACTCGAATAGCTAGATGGATAAAATTTGGTACACAGTTTTATCGTCATGAATGTAGGTCCGTATAAAATTTTGGGCCAAATCCGTCAAAAGGTCGACTGTCTGTCGGTCTGTATAAGCGCATCTCCAACGCGTCCGCTATCTCCACGCGCAATCTTCTGTGCACGATATTTATTGACTCATGCTTGGCGCTTTTTTTCATCCAATTCTCCATGCGCATGCGTACTTGGTAGCAATCTGTGCACGCGGAAGGATTGTCCTTGTGCCAAGAAAGAGTAGAAATCGGTATTCATTAATCGGAACGCATCTCTTCGTATTTGAATTTTTTACCTAAATATTTTCTGATAGACATTGGACCCTGGGTTACAATAGGTTCGAATTTTTTTATCCACGCGGAGGGAGGGGAAACAGAACCTTTTTCGAGAAGTATACGAGAAAGTTTAGGGGAGACCACTCCCGCTGGTTGCATTTAATCGAGGTGTCATGGTCGCCAAAATTATTGGCGAGATTTTTTCTGTACATGGAGAAGAGGCAATGCCTCAAAGTATTGTCTGTCGTTGATTTTAAAAAATGCTTAAAAAATGAAGAACGATCGAACCAATTTCTTCATCAAATGACCAGAGGAATTTTAGAAAAAATAAATTTGAAGAACGCCCATGAATTATTATTCAACCCAATACCTAAGCTAGCACAATTTTGAACCTCATCTTTTTCTTAAACAAACTTAATTAATTTTAATCCTAAAATCAAAGTAAATAAATGAAAGAGCTCTCACTTCAACATTCTCGTATACCCCCATAAAATGATGCGTTGTGTGTTTAGTTTCAACGCATTATCAAGAGAATCGAGTGTGCGTTTTGGAACAGTGCATCTTCCTACTGGAGGATTAGGTCGAAATGTTTATGTTAAGAAAACGTATCAAAAATTATGTCATCTTTTTGAATTAGTTTACATACATTGAATTTTATAAAGAGAATATATTATGTTTTAAATCAGTATAAAATCAGTACTTTACAATTTTTAAATGAATTACTCAAATCAATTTCTTTCTTATTGGATATCTAATGTTTTAAGCGCAAAAGAAAAAAATACAATATTTAAAAGAGTATTCTAGAATAAATTAATGATATAAAATGTCTCGTATGCTTGCATACAATAACTAAATTCGAGTCGCCAGTGAGTAGCATATCCAAGGAAAATAATATTAAATGTCCAAAAATTCTTCAGTGGATGTGCTTCTTTATGACTCATTT
>BGPR01005851.1:11529-24604 GCA_013235015.1 Araneus ventricosus
TAACTTTTTAAAACTAAATAAAATTATGAATACTTTGTTTACGACGGCTGATTTTCAGTTTTTCATAGGTTTTGAAACATTTCCATTTTTAAAAAGAAAAATAGTTTTTGGTTATGACGACCCACTTTCCACATGATGCAAATGGGTTAATGTCTCAATAAATCGGATTCGTCAAACTTGTTTGTATATTTATTTCTGTACACTAGACTGCACACAGAAGATTTAAATAGAAATTTCTGTACTAAGGATGTGGCTCGAAGTGAAATCCTATAGATTGTATGGCGAAATATTTTACAGGGGCTTCTTTTTCATGACAAAAAAAATTGAAAAATTACTTCAACATAAAGCATTTCCTTTAAACTCGATTAATAGCAATTCTAAATAAAATTTCTGGTACTTACGAATTAACGCCACCGAGGCTACAGATTGGCGGTAATGCGCCAATCAAGAGCAATCTTGTTTACAGAAACCGCCAAATTGGCGGCACTTAAAAACCGCCAAATCTGTAGCTGCGGTGGCGTTGGCGGCACTTAAAAACCGCCAAATCTGTAGCTGCGGTGGCGTTGGCGGCACTTAAAAACCGCCAAATTGGCGTTAATACGTAAGTACAAAAACCGCCAAATTGGCGTTAATACGTAAGTACAAAAACCGCCAAATTTGGCGGCACTTAAAAACCGCCAAATCTGTAGCCTCGGTTGCGTTAATACGTAAGTACCAAATTTCTTTTAATGTACCATTAATTAGCACTGGATTTTCGCGAGTTTCCAATTTTTTTTGGGTCGGCAAAGGAAAAATTTCCCTCAATATTTATAGAGCTTTCAAAACTTTAAACATACCACTATTTCTGTTCTCGTAAGTTTCCAGCACTGTAACCATTTCCAGTGAAATGCAGCATGTAGTTCCAAATAGCACCATTTGAACAATAAATCGGAAATTTAGTACTTTTTCATCTCGAAACCCTTTCTATTAGCTTTTTCTCGATTACATCATTAGCACCAGTGGCGGCGAACGGTTGGCAAAAAATTATAGACACCTAAAAGTACTCCCGGTAAACTTTCAGTCTACGGTGCCCACTTGCTTCTCGCCAATTTTTCTTGGCGCAATTTCATTTGTTGTCGCCAAACACTGTTCTTGGATGCACTTTTCATTGCTGTACTGCGCATGCTTCATTTGAAAAGGAGTGATTGAGCACGCAATGCCTTCGGCATTTCACACGCGTACCGGGCAATTTTTTTAACTTAAAGAAAGGGCGGCTTCGCTTTCTGCAAAGCGGGACACTAGTAGCTTCGCTTATTCATTGAGAAGCGGAAACACAGAATTACATACACAATTCTGAACCTAAAAGTGACTGAAAATGTTCAAAAACGAGAAAAGTGTAGTTAAAACTTCACATACCTATTTTAATTGCCCAATTGTTTACACTTAGGACACTGATATCCGCTTGCTATCAATCCCTGATCCACATACTTTGAAAGGGAACCAATGCCATAATCAACAACAGCTGTAGGAAGCGCACGTAACGAAATGAGAAAATCAGACGAAAATCAAACCGACAAAACAAATTCGATCGCATCGACCAATCACATCAAACGGATCAATGGAACAAACCAATCAAAATGAATCGTAAAACACCGATGAACAGATCAATTTCCTCGCATGTGCACATCTCGCTCGTTAAAATCATCATTGCGCAACCAAAACAAATATCCTCTCCTCTCCATTCTTGGCGGCAGAGAGTTGGCGATCCTAAGAGGAACGAAGTAAGTGGGCACCGTAGACTGAAAGTTAACCGTTTTCTCTATAATTCCTAGCTAAAATGAAATAAAATTAACTTTTTCCCTCAAAAAAGTGGAGGTGGGCGAATGTTAGAATGTGCAAAATAAACATTACACACCGTCATGTTTGCAAGGCCTCAAGTGTATTGTATAGCAACGGATTCGGAAACCCTCCGCGCTTTTGCGCATGCGCAGGGCGGAGTTATTTTCATCAAAATAGGGGGAAGTGAAGAATGGAAGGGTGATGTTTACATTTTACTGAGCATGATCTACCCAAGAACTCCGGAAATGTGCTCATATGACTCACTGCCTGACATCCCTTTCCGGTGTAAAATCGTCCAAAAATGGTAATCTCGGAATCCGTTCCTGAACAGTAATCGTTGTGGGCCACACGAATCCTGCAGGCCGGAAGTTTGACACACTTGGTCTAAAATCAACTCAAAATCACTCAAATAGCCTTCTGTTCACTAACCACTTACGTTCTCTTATTTAATAAATTTAAATCCGAAATTCAGCCCTGCACCTTATTGGGTTGTTAGTTTGACATTGTGTTAGTTACAGTGGTGTAGTCGCAAAATAAGCAGTGCCAGGAAGCTCTAAAAGTAGTACCAGAACACTATCCTCGATGACAAAAATCAAACCGTCTAAAGGAAGTTTCCACAATTTTTTAAATTTACTTTCTCGTGAAAAAAGCAATGCCGCATCCATTACACCCCAGGTTAGTTAGATGCTTCATGCGAGAGACTTTACTATACTTGCTTTGACCAAGTTTATGTGTAGGTTATATCTTATGTCTGTCGTGTGGAGTTTTGTATTTTTTTTTAACACTCCGGCAGCTGCAATACTAATAAAAATAAAAAAATGGATGAACCTAATCTAACATTTATGTTATTTATTCTACATTTAACGCACTGTAATTTGAATTTTTCTACCGAGTACACATTTATTAGTTTATTTGGCACAAGGGCCAATTTGGCCATATTGCGCCAAACGCTTCGATTTCAAATCGCGTAAAATTTTTTAAAAACGTTGCAATTTAAAAAAAACCTAAATGAATTTAAAAGTTCAACTTCCCTTAAAAAAGTAAAAACGTTGACACAAGGATACATTTTTATTAGGACTAACTGTAGTGATGCATGAACCACTCCATTCTGAAAAGGGAATTCTGCATTCTTGGTGGGAATATTTTAGTTTTTAATTTGATGAAGATGAATGCATCTCTGGTGTAAAAATGAGACTTCTGTCCTTCACAACCGTGTTGTGGTATAGAATCAAACTTTTCATGCGTTGTTGGAAGACTTTTGCAGAAGACCCGTTTTAACTTCAATACAACAGTTCTCTGTTAGATTTCAGAAGTCCCCTTTTAAATTGAAGAGATTCAAATACAAAATCAGGTGAACATATAGAAGAGATTTATTGCGACCATTTAAGAATGGAAGTTGCGTCTGATGGAGGATTTAACGTCTCATTTGTGAAAATGTATACATTTGCATGCCTCCGAACTACTGAAAATATCCAGATATAAAACATTGAGAAGATTATCTGAAAAGGAATTAAATTCAGCTTAAAGTTTCATAAGCATCGATTAAGGATATCAATAGAAAGACAATTTTTTCGATTAGTTTCTGGAGATTGCACGAAGAGAAATTCGTTCCTCATTTCTACATAAAATGGATTGCTTCAAGTCTAATAATTGTCATTACCGAGCCCAAGAAAAATTCTCATTAAGTTAATGTTAACAGCAAATACAAATTTGGATACTTTAAATCGTACACTGCATTTTTCTATTGCAATGCTCGGAGACTTTACGGAAAAAAAAATTGAAGAGGATTCGAACCTCTAGTCCGAAATATTTTAGCATAATGTCCGATACGTCCGTCTTCGTCTGGCTCGATTGCACCAGCCGTTGCATTCTATGCGTAACGATTTCTACATCACGCAATTTACAGAAATAATGCCAGCCTAAAATGATTATGTTAAGAGACATCTAATGTTCTGAAATAGGTAAAGGCAATAGTAATAAATTGAAAAAAATCTAAATTATTTTTGTTAATTAATCTAATTATATTTTGTTGCAAGAGAATTGTTACAAAGTTGTGTTTATTTTTTAACAAGATTTCCAAAGTTAGTTTAAAGTGGAACAAATGCACGAAAATAATGGTTATCACTGAAAACCCATTTTACATTTTAAAGTAGTTTGTGCGACAATATGCTCCGAAGTCGAGGAAAATTTTAAAATTCCAGTCAATTTTTAATTAAATATAATTAAAATTTTTGAAAAACTTAGCGAGAGTGCTATTCAGGTATATACGAGTC
Source organism: Araneus ventricosus (assembly GCA_013235015.1). NCBI lineage: Eukaryota > Metazoa > Arthropoda > Arachnida > Araneae > Araneidae > Araneus > Araneus ventricosus. Next base: position 15,621 of record BGPR01005851.1, read on the forward strand.
AAATTTGATGGCTCTAGGCGCAATGGTCTACCCTGTAGAGAGTTGAACTATTTTCGAGTCGCGTATTTCTAAATTTACAGATAGTATGCCAGTTATCAATCTAAACCAAATCAATAAAACTCTGTACTTTTTACTGGACGTTTCAGAATACTCTACCTCCACAGTATTTATGCAGAATGCTTACAACTCGTAGAAAATCCTATGAATGCGACACAGAATTTAATAGTGCTACTATAAAACGACTTCAATAGATGCATCTCTAAAGAGTGGCCATTCATTAACGCAAGTTTAATCGCATTCACTCCAAAATTTAACCTTTTCTTTGTGAAAGATAGATGGCAGCACCAAAATTTCAACGAGAAGCTACAATGATCCGATTTTCAACACTTCAGGTGGACAGCTTTTAATGCTTCTCGTATTTATATTCTCCCAAGACGCTAAAATAAGTCACGAAATATCTCTTGTATAATGTAACTTTGAAAGAAGTTTTCACGGACTAATGAAACAAGAGTAGGCAAAAATGATAACGGAACAGGACCATCGATCCGTTCTCCTGGTTCTATATTTGCTAAACTGAAACCGAGGCGATTTTTAGACCCTATTTATCGACTCGTTTGCTAGAGAGAAGATTCTAATAACCGACGAATTCTAATTAAACAAAAACCAGTGGATTTATGCTTTTACTCCACGTCTATAAAAAGGAAACATTTCTTTCAAAATCATGGGTTCTGGGCGGGATTAAAAAAAAAATTAAGAAAACCTTGGGTAAAGTATGAAAAAGTGTATGCAAGACCATCAGATTAAAACAGATACTTTTAAAAAATCACTTTATTGAACAATATTTAAAAAGATGCGGGATTCAAAATTAATACAATTTAAATGAACATCGACTGCAGAGGTGCGGAAACGATTACGGTCGCTTCTACGATGGTCTAGTATACATCAGCTTCGGTTCTGAAAGAAAGAAAAAATGGATTAAACAATCGAGTTAGATTTCGTTGACATTTGCATTACTAGAAAGTCAGCAAGTTACAAGAAAGTTTGACTTGCTTGCTAAATTCGCGATCTCCGTAATGAGACAGGCGAGGTTCTATTGTTACAGTTAGCACTCTCATCAATTGATGTCACAGTTATGTGAAGATGATCGATTGTCCAAGTCCAACTTAATGAACTCTAGGCTTGCATATTCCGCAAACATTTGCTGGAGAATGGTTCGAATGCACGAAATTCCGATGTCTATTACGAAACTCACTACGTGAACTCTAACGCGAAAGTCAGCCGAAGCGACTTTAACTTGTTTACACGAGGAAGAAATTGAAAGATTTTAGAGACTAATTCTTTAATCGTACACAATTAATCCAGATGGAGAGTGGGAAAATTTTCAGTCCTCCATTGCTAGACCTTATTAACTTGGAACATGAAAATTTACATTTATAGTATAACATCTGTAGTTTAATACAATAAGGTAATTACTGTATTATGTATAGGAAAAATGCTTTGCATTTCTGCCTCCCGTTTCCATTAGCACAATTTAATGAAATTCAATTACATCCGAGACTCGTTTTGGGGCAGAATTCGCAATTATGAGCCGTTCTCTTCTTTATAAAGGTCATTTTTAACAGTGGTCAGATGAAGGACAACACCAGAGCCTCCATCCCCTCCAAATTTCAGCGCCATACCAATAGCAGGACGTTTGATCCTCCATGTTGGATTTAACTTCCCACAGGCTCACATGCAGGGCTGTTCTTTGGCGAAATCGCGTTTGGGGTCTGGAGCCTTCCGGTCACGAAGCCAAGACCTACCGCCAGGTCGCTAGTGGTTGCAAGGAAAGTTTAGGTCCTTCAGATCTCTCGGCATCCCTTTTAATATTAGTCATTTTGGGGCAAACACTTCAGCATCGATTTACCATCTGATGACGGAAAGGACACCCAAACTGGCTGCTTCTCTCCAAACTTCTACTCCACCCCAACGAGAGGACATTACACTTTTAAGAAGTTAACTTGCACCAGGCCCGGATACATAGCAGATCTACATTGGCACAAGGGCCAAACGTTCGTTATTTTCAGATCATAACAGTTACATTGTCTTAAAATTCTTTTAAAACTAAATCATTTTAAAATTTAAACTTCACTCAGAAAAGAAAAACATTGACATTAGGATTGGCCCCCCCAAGGATGTCAGTTAAATCAACAATGTGCACCAAAGTGGGCTCGTCTTTGGGTATAAAAGTTTTGCATGTACACAAAGTATGTTTAACGGTTAAAATACAATTGCACATGTTGCATATAGGAACTGGATCAGAGCACAAAAGGTAGCAGGGATTTAAAAACGCGTGTCCTACTTAGTTTTGTCAAAATGACATCGTGCTTCCTAGTAGCGAGGTTTCCAAAACCTTCGATTGAAGGTTGGATATTATAAAGTTTATTGCTTGTCTGTCGATCTACAGTGGAATCGGGTCTCGATCCCGCGACCTCCAGCCACGGAAGCTTCGCGACCATCAGACGAGAGGTTAGGTTATATTAGCGTCCCGTTTGGAAGCAACACGAGGGCTACTTAGAGACTGACCTCGTAATTTTCAACCGCGGTCAGATGACGAGTTCAATAAACTAGTTCCGGCGTTTGGTTGTGGGAGGCGTCGGCTCTGGTGTCCGTGCTTTAGTCTGTTTTAAATGAGCACAAAATGGATATAGCAGTCAAAGGTATCGGGTTTCAAGGTGGCGTTAGGTCAGATGACGAGGACGACACCCAAGCTGGCACCCCTCTCCAGACTTCCGCGCCACACCAACGGGAGGACGTTTGGCCACTACGTTTGATTTAGCGTGCAACAGGTCCCATACCCGGCGGATCTTCAGTGGGAACCGGTTTTCGAGTCTGGGACCCTCCGGTCAACAGATCGAGACGTTACCACTAGGCCCCCCAGAGAGGACGACATGAAATATGGCAATCCAAGGCGCCTTTTCCAGAAGTCAACTCAAGTGCCTGGGCAGAGAAATCATCGTGTCGATTAACATGTTAAATCATTTATAGGACCACAATTTGTAACGTTTATTTTTTTTAATCACAAATATATTTAGTTTAAGGTGCCAATGTTATGCCCGCCATAGATGTCCAAACTTTTTCACCGTGTGAAACTCACTTTAGCGACTTGGACGTGTACTTTACACACGTTTACGATACGCTCCATGGATGTCGCCTAAAAGATGCGTTCAATTTACAAATACACTTACCCAAAGCAGCTGCAGGTTTGACGTCAATACTTCCTCCGCACTTCGAGCATACTGGCTTTGAACGTTTCAAACCAGACTGTAAAAGGAAAATTGCAAAATTCAGTATCGCTGGAAACTTCAACATTTAGTTCAAAATGAAACCGTTTCAAGAGAATGCAATTTGTTAGTTACTGCAAAAATTACATTACTTTCAAGAATTGCCTTATTTTTGTTAGCTGCATCCTACGATCGCACAGTGGTCCACTTTCGTTTTCTAGCGAGACAAAAATCATAGCGACGAAACTAAAAACAGCAGAGACTTGAAATTTGCACAGTTTGAAGGAAATGAATTTCGGTTGTATCGCATGAAATCTCATAACAATCGGTTGGATATTTCTCGATTTGTATCAATTTAATTCGTTCCCATTGTTCTCTATGGAGGGAACTGTTGTAATCTGCAGAAACTACATAATCAGTTGTATAAAAAAAAGAAATGACAAATTTTACCAAAAGGAAATGGCTTAAAAAATGAGATTTGCGAAATTTTAGTCAAGTCTGGTAGGCATTTTTTTAAATTTTTAACATTCCAAATATTTGCAATGTTAAAATATATCTAATGAATAATTGTGCGATAAATTCAATGCCTTTCAAAACGATTAAAAAGTGGAAAAATTTCGTTAATACGATATAAATACCATTAAATCTTTAGAAAATTACTTTTAAGAGTGAAATTGTCGCAGTTTACAAAAATACGAGGATTAAGGAAATATTACAAAACATTTTAAATAATCAACTTTTAAGCGCAATAGATAAAAGACAACGCTTTTCATCTTGTGAATTGCGTGTTATATTGTTTGTTATTCATAAACTATTTGTGGCAAGTTATCCCAATTTTATCGTCCTTTTAGCTGTAGCTGAAGACAGCGCTTCAGAGGTTGTCACTGAAGCAAAGTAACCGTCTTTAAAAACTTCAAATCGCGTTCTGAACTATTCCGAAATTTTCGGTGTGTTTGTCAACTACTAAATCAGAAATATTGAAAGCGATTGTTTCTTAAAAGTTCAAATCTATTTTAGATTGAGTATCCGCCCCCTTAAATTCGATAATTTTATAAAGTCATCGAATTAATGTCGATTGAGTTTTTATTAACATCTAGGCTAGAACGAGTTAATATAGTCTCAAAAGGTTTTTTTAACCGAGATATTTATTCTTGCGTCATTGACGGAACAAGTGAAAATTCTGCACCGACATAGCCGACGTTAAAAATAAACGAGAAAGTCGGGGTTTATCGGGGCTGATTTTTAGAAATTTTAAAGATAGAGTACAGAAATGATTTAAGGTAGTCTCGAGGTGCATTTTTAAAATTCACTTTAAATTTGAAAATTGGTGAAAAAGGCCTTTAATATAGTATAAAAATAGTAAAATGATGCGTTAAAAACTATCGTTTACTTGCCCTGAAATCAGACGTGAAAAAAAGAAAAAATCTAAAATTAGACAGATAAAGAGCAATGTAGGACCTTACAGAACGAAATCCGAGGGCTCACTGAAACGCGACTCAAGTGTTCAAAAGACATTCAAGTTTAACCTCCGTAAAACCTACCAAGACTACATGCATACACAAAAAAAAAAAAAATATGGCTTTCAGGCTCCCAAACGGTTCTCTACCCACTCCTAAAGTAAATAAACCCATTTGTCGACCTCGAGATTTCGATTTCTGTCGCGCTACGAACCGAAACTGGACAACTGTGGATCGGTAGCGTTTGTATGTATTTACCAGTCACAATTCAAGATTCCGAATTATATAGACGCAAATACAACCATCTCGGGCATGCACCCACTCATACACACTACAGCTGAGCTTCGGTTGTAGATTTGCTTCACCTCTCGTATGAAGCACAACTCTTTCGGAAGGAGGGATCGCCTTAAATTTGAGCGTGCATACAAGCATAAAATATGCAAATTGATTAGTTAGATTTAACATTTCGGGTTAAGATTCTAATCAGCAAAAGCACTTACCAAGAATTATACGTTACCCTAAAGAATCAATTGGATTTTTCTGCCGCAAGAGTCCAATGAGTCAAGCTGCACCGACAACAAAGAATGAGATCTGGAATTAAACTGCCTGAATATACAGATAGTTAAAATCCAAGTAGACGCGGCAAGATGAATAAATCGACAGCAATAGTGGAAGGATACGAATTTGAAAAATCAGAGCAAAGAAAACTGAATGTGGACAACATTAATCCTACCAATATCTTTCAAGTACAAGATGTTAAAATGTCGATTTTCTCCCAATAAAGATGTTAACTGTTCGAGTGAAAATATTTCAACCGATGTGCATTAAAAGATGCAGCCTGTTTAAATGCGTTAAAGAATCGAATAGCATTAAAACTATGCATTTAAGATTTCAAAACATTGTTATGCAATATGCACAATAGAGTCCCGCTAATCCGGACGGGATTCTTTTTAAAAATGCAAGATATACCAATTTTAGCGAGAGGTCAGTACAGATATAATAATGCGCGCATCCCGTTAATTAAACTGTAGGAAAAATTACGTACATTTATGGGAACCTTCCCCCGCAGATTCTTAGTTTTACCCGTCCAAAACTTTTATTACGCGCATTTTGAGGTAGATTCCGTTTAATCTGGATTTACGGCGATCCGAATAGAGTCCAGATTACCGGGACTCCACTGTATGTTCATTACTTCTATCGGCAAGAAGAAGATTTTCGAAAGCCCAATAATTAAACAAAGTTCGAGAGAATGCGACATTAATAGACGACCAATGCATTTTTTTTTATTTGCCTCTTTGAAAGCAGATAAATTCATCCACTGAAAGCACATGGTACTCGTGCCTTTTTCCCCGAGTTTAGATATATTGTATATAAAACAGGAAACAGTAATTTTAACATGAATTTCCAAAAAAAAAAAAAAAAGGAGACTCAATTCAGTGCTTATAAGACTTCATTGAACATTATTCTCAGATGTTTAAAGTCTTACAAGCATTCAATTCAGTCATTTTCGAAGATTCACGTTAAACATACCAGAAATGGTACATCAGCTGGAAGAGAACGCAGAAAAAGATGAATAGCGACCGTGCATTCACTGGAAACTTGTTATTCGAAATAAAAATAAACTCACCAAAAGTTTTTCCACTTTCACAACTCCATCGTGAACTTTGCCAAGAAGGGACCCAGCGGGCGAGTGCACACCGATCCAGTGTCTCAAAGGTACAGAAACTCGCATGGTGATGAAGTTTCACTTAGCAAATCGAATAATGAACCGCTACAATCGAATAACTACAGCAGAAGTGGAGAAAACAGACAAGGAACCTGCTATAAATACTGTAAGCAACTATTTCCGATTCTTCTGTGAGGTAAGATAATTTATGACGTTTTAAAATTTCAGCGAATGCCAGGAGATTATGTATATCCGGGCTTCTGCTGCCTTCGAGAAGGGGCGGGGGATCAAAATCGAGAATACTTGATGGTCACTCACTCAGGTTGTCATGGTGGGCAATGAAAGCTGGAGAAAAAGCGAAATATTAGGAATACTGGAAAGTTGAACTTATCACATTGGATAGTGAAAAGTTGATGAAAGGAAGGCTTGAAAGGTAGGCTTGTCAATATGGGAAACTTAAGGAACAGGCGAAATTTATCTTTGAAAACTCAACTTGTGTCGGACATTGAACGCTTCCTGAACAATGTTCATGGGTATATGTGACAATGGTCTATCCCAGGGATACCCAATCATTTTTCTCTCACATACCCCTTGATTAGTTTTTTATTTTCGCGTACCCCCTTCTGTCATATCCATCCCCACAACTATCCCTCAATGAAAAGAAGCTTTATTAATAACTTTAAGGGCTTAGGTTAGCTTAAGAGTCAAGTGACTCGATTTAACCCCTCGTTTCATTTTCTTTGCTATCCAATAAGATGATCCCTTCCGTTTTGGAAAGGGGCTGTCGGTTTTCATTCATCTAATGAGGTATGTACTTGAGATGTTTATGGATTCTAAGTAACATTTGTGTCAAATTATAAAGCTAATTATAGATTAAATTTTAGTTTATAAGACTAAAAATGCGATAATTCGATGCACGTAGGACATGCGAGCACGATTGGCGATGGGTTAATAATGTTTGCAGGATTTTGCATTTTATTCCACTAATAAAATAGTATTAGTTCAACGCCAAAATAAATGAAACCAGTGTTGTAATAATTTTGCAAGAGCTTATATGGATAACTAATAATTAGATTTCGTAAAAATCAACTATTCAAGTGGAACAAAATTCTAGTGTAATCCTTGAATATGTCTCATGGAGCTGAATTTTATAAAATTAGGTTCAAATGAAGACAGATATAGGGGTCTATTCTGCTGGTTGTTAGAATCACTTTTCCCGTTGTTAACGTACGGAAAAAGTGACGTCTCCCAACCCAACAGGGGGTACCAGAATAGACCCGATAAAGTCATGTCTGGTGCTGTGAAACCAAATATCCTTCAGTTACCAGGTTTCTCTTTCCTTTCTTATTTCGAGAGTAGGGTTCAGGATTTGCACAGCTTTCACATTTGCTCTTCACAGAAATTTGGAGAAACAAAATTCTGTAACTTTTAATCCCTTATGTTTTCTTATTCCCGCCATAACCAACTTTGATTTCGCGTACCCCTCAGGGGTATGCGTACCACAGGTAGGGAGCCTATGGTCTATCCCACCGCAAGTTGCACTAGATGATGTTTGGTATACAATAATGGGTACAATATTTCTCTGCTATTGGGAACACCGTTGAAAATTCTAAGAAATAAGTCTGTTTTGTTTTTGTTTAGTGAGATTAACATCCCATTTTGAAGTTCGATGGTGGAGCGTTTGGTTAGATTTTGTAGCGTTTCCAGATGCCAGACCAAACTGTGGGTGTTTGATTATCGACGGCAGATTCGTAGTGAACGAGGTCTACCTACGTTGGGGAAAAAGTGGAAACGGGATTCAAATCCACGATCCTCGGATCCAGAAACAAAATCCAGGCCACAATGGGTATAATTTAAAAGAATAGCGTATCTACATTTTAAAGACTCGTATAATCAATTTCTGTTTCGGAAAATTAAAATAGTTGGTTTAGTTTAGTTTATATTCAGGGGTGGAGCCAGAGGGAGGACAGGTGGGGCCAGGGCCCCCCGTCGGGGATGCTGTGCCCCTCCCCCATCGGGGAAAATTTTGTATCCCGTCTGGGAAAATTTTTGTATGGGGTATTCAAATGTAGTTGATAAATGGTAATCTGCAAAAATTTCAGACTAATTTCATTACACTCGTCACCCCATACAGCAAGTCGCGCCCCCTTGTCGGGCAAACTCTAGCGCCATTCCTGTTTATATTAAGTACTCGTTTTGAAGCAGCGCATGGTTATTTAAGGACCGGCCTCTTGAATTTGAGCCGGGTTCAGATGATGACACCTGAGCCGGCACTTCTTCCCTCTCCAAACTTCCGCTCCACCCCAACAGGGAGACGTGTGACTATCGACGTCAGATTTAACGACATTAGATTCATTCTGATGAAGGATGAGAAAATTATCAGCCCTCGAGAGTTTTTACTAACTACGAACATGAAAATCTACATTTATAGTCCTTTAGTAGTATAGACATTGACACCTTGCCCACCAAAAATTAATTAGATTCGTATTTTGCTTTGTATGTCGCGTTTGCAGATTAAATCTCTTAAAAGACTACGCAATTACTTTGATTAGCAACCAAAACAAGTATTAACGATCTCAGTCAAGTCCTGTCTAAGGG
>BGPR01005851.1:35827-48297 GCA_013235015.1 Araneus ventricosus
GATGATCTCTGAATGCGCAATGGATGAAATCACTTTATAAAAATTTCTTGAATAATGGACGATTATTTTAAAACGACGGAATAACGTTAACGGTATTAAATGCTCCTAAATATTTAAATATATGATCTGAATACTAGTTATTAAAGGTATTTTGATGGTTAATGCCTTCTGTATTGTGAAACGAAACGCTAAAGTCAAGTAACAATAATTTGAACGAAAGATCTGACGAACTACACAATTTAACAGTTCCTGGACGAAAAATTGGGACGTGTGGAGCACACCATGGACTCCACGCTCTCCTGATATTGCACATCTTGATTTCTCTTTTGGGGTTATATCAAGGACCATACTGCTTCGTGATCAGGGCCCACTAGAGGGGGTTTCGAACGGTGCGAGTGCATAAGGCACCGTGTTTCTGAAGGCCCCGCGCCGCTGCCAGATTTTACAAAACGAAAATGAATTGCATAGATTTATTTAACGAAATCAAAGTTTGCTTTCGAGCTTTGCCTTCTAGGACACAATATTGATTTAAAAATGATTTATTTGAATTGCATCCAAATTTTGCTATTGTTTTAAAATTGTATTGACCTTACCAATCACTGTCTCATCTGCAGAAAGATCTTTCTCAAGATTGAAAAGAATAAAAAATTACTTGAGATCTAGCATCAGTGAAGAACGATTGATTTGGTCAGCCATTCTATGTATCGAATCCTTTTTAAACAAAAAACTAAATCATGATGATATTGTTAACGAATTTGCTATAAAACCTGTAAAACAATGAAACAAATCTATACTTATAAAAGGCAATGTTTGTTTGTGTGTGTGCGTGCGTGCGTGCGTGCGATGTACAGACAAATCTATCGCACTTACAACCTTGAAACTTGGCTCTCAGGTAGTCTTAATGGCTACTCAATGCACCCTGAAGCCGCGATTTTAAAATGTAATCTAGAAAATTTTTATTTAATGTTTTGTGTTGTTTTGGTTGATTTTTCGCACTCATTTCTCAATAGAATGGTTTTGAATAATTGTAGGGAAAAAATAGACACACCATCGAAAAGACCACGCGATTTCCGTTCTAATGAAGTTAGTTTTGAATTTTTAACATAATTTACTGAATTTTGAGAAATTTTTAAAAAATAGTCAGTTTTGCCATCGAAATTTTATATTTGTTTTTAAATTTGCTGCATCCGACTTTCTAATAACACTATTACTTTCAAATTTTTTCAGCTTATAACTGGAACGGTTCTGTTTTATTTAAAACAAGAACAGTTAAAATATCTTTTCCCGTTTTTTAAATTAATTTTTTCCTGGTCAGTTGAAAGAAATTTTTCTCTACCGAGCTCCCTCCGGGACGTTGCTGGAGAAATTCATTGGCTGACGGTGCAGAGCGCAGGTGACGTCATAACCTTCAACTGAATGACTTCGATTATTATTTTCGGCAGTGTCTTAGCGTGGTTATGTCTCGCATATTTTGCTTGCTGTATAATAATCATTTTCACGTTGCAATTTTTTAATATTGTTTTGGATTAACGCACTCTTTATTGCTTTTCTACAGTTGGAATGTCATTATCGCGAAGAAAAATAAGCGGGAAAATCAATAATGTATCTTTTGTTTTGTTTAGTTTTCAAAACTTTTTAATGTCATTGTGGGTGTTTTTTTTTTTTTTTCCATTTTGTTGAAGTCCTGATTCCACGGGCAACGCCGTGCTCTTACTGCTAGTATCATATATTCTAAACTTTTTCTAGTAACTCGTATACCAAATTGTATTTATGAAGCAATTATTTTTTAAAAATTTTAATTTACTGACGATGTTTTGCTTGATTGAATCATTAACTTTATGAAAATGATTTTATCATTTTCATGTATTCCTTTAGTCCCTATTATGCCAAATTTTACAATGTAATAAGTAGCAAAATGCAATAAATTATTTTGTACGAAATTTGTTTCAAGGGCCGCAACTCAACTTTGCACCAGGCCCCGATTTGTTCGGGCCGACTCTGTTCGTGATATTGAAACATTGAAAGCTAGGATAACAGATGATGCTCCTAGTATTCTTCACAAATTTTGGACAACATGTGGCAAGAACTTTAAAACCACCTTCACATTGTCCGAGCTACCAAAGGGGAACATATTGGAAATCACAAAAGTAATAGGTCTTATTATAAATTCCATATTTACAATTTACAAAAATAAACATACTTGTTCAAGTATAATAGTTTTCGTAAATACGTTAATCAGAAAAAGACTTTCGGCTAACCCTGTATAAACCAATAATTGTTAATGATATAATAATAGCAAATTTATAAAAGCATTATAAAATTGCTATTTAAATGTCAAAAGTGGTAAAAAGCGAAGATTTCTGATATGAAAAGAACAATTTTCTTCCTCTAGAATAATAATAATAAAAAATTCCGCTCCTCCTTAAAAAAAAAAAAAAAAATGCAAAGGAGCTTAATATAACAAGTGCTCTGCCGGCGGCATCAATTTAATGAAGAAAGATGAAACAAAACAACCCCGCGAACATAATTTACTACAACAAAAAAGTCATCATTAAGTGACAACCGTAAAACGGACATGACGATAACCTTGCTAAAATTTACGGCCGTCGTACATATTAACAACCGACATCCAACAAACGTCGTCGGGAGGCCTTTCCACGGATTTCGTTTTTCCTCGGGTAGCCATGGCAACGCAGAGTCATTCTGAATATTGATTGACTCTTCTCGGACCGATTTGGCTTTTGCTTTTTGCTCTTGTTCTTTTTTGCGGGGGAGGGGGTGTGAAAGGGGAATCCCTGCCCCCCCTCCTTCGGGAGTGGGGCTAATGATGTGTTCCGCAGGGATTCGTGGTCAGAACTTAGGGCTCGGTGGAAACCGGCAGGCCATTTTTCAATGAAAGGTCAAGTGAAGTCATAATTGTTGACGAACTTAACGTTACTAATTTAACAGCCCAGATCTGTCTCTCACTGGTCCGGTAACGCTCTGACGTCACCAACAATAAAATTCCCGCCATAGAACTGCGAGACGTTAAACAGCATTGTTTCATTGTCAGAGCACTTAAATTTCAGTAATTTTAAGTTTAAAAAGTAATTGTCGTTCTAATTTCAAATTTAATAGCTCTAAAATAGTGAAATAAAATTTTCTATCGATTGATATAAAATTTATCTCGCTATGATGAATAGTTCCCGAGAAATTTTAAATTATATTAATCATATATTTCAAATTAATTTCCGTTTTTTAATAGAAAGTAGTAAATCACGTCAGTGGTATATCATGCGCGTGATATAGTTTGGACGCCACGACGCATCTGATTATTTATTGGAATCGTGAGGATATAATTTGATAGTATTTTTTGGCAACGTTAAAATTTACACAAAGGCATCTGAAGTACAAGGAAAATTGTGAAACAACGGAAAATACTTCACACGGAATGTTGTTTACCAAGAGGTTTTTTGAATAAAGAAATATGTAAATAAAAATATTTCCTGTCATAAAACATATGCTTATTTTATTTGCTTTTAATCAATGTTAAACATTTCTCTCGCATATATATTTATTTAAACACGTCAAATTTGAAGGGAAATATCTCGAAGGAAGAGGCAATTTGCACCCATCATACCATGGTGGGTTTGTTTCTAGTGTACATAATAGTGATTGAAGGCTCTTGGAAAATTTGATTAGAAACTGTATTGTATGCAGTTTTAAGAAAATAATAAACAAAATGAAACAACAAATTAAAAGATAATAAAACCAGCGGGGAGGTTCTCCCCTCGATTTTCTTATCTACCCAAGCACTATTGTGCGTTTTATGTTTAGCTTCGTTGTGTGGTAATGAAAATCGAGTGCACATTTTGAACATCTCCCTTTGACCGATTGGTCAGAAACTTGTTATTGATCTATAGCTGAAACAAAAGAGAATAACGAATAACAAAGGCAATCCGAGAAGCTTCGGGAAAAAAAAAGAGGATCGCGAGTAACAAAGAGAATCCGAGAAGCTTCGGGAAACAAAAGAGGATCGCGAGTAACAAAGAGAATCCGAGAAGCTTCGAGAAACAAAGGAGTCACGCGAGTAAAGTGGTCCTACGCCTTTAACATCAGCGGCTGTTTGAAAAAGAAAGCATCCCGTCATTCTTTTTTTTTTTTACTCTTTACGAGTCAAAGCTACATTCTTCTCTTTTGTTCGTCGATTTATGTCTATAGCTGACTATTTTTGACTCATCTACAAACTTTGTGTATTGCTGGTTTGCAGAATATTTTTGCAGGCGAAGCAGAGGCATGGGAAAATTTTAAGAAGCCTTAACCTAGAGTGAGGAAGGTTTTGCAGTTTGAAAGAATTCTCAATGAAGTTTGGACTAATGAAAAACTTCTCGTTTTAAAGACAAAATAACCTTATTTGAAAAAGGTTTAAGACAAAACTGAATAGGAATATAAAGTAGCTCTATAATACGTGAAGTGGGCCTAAATAAAAAGAGGAAAGCTGATTTCTTGATCTTTAAATTTTATTTTTACGTTTTGAATTCACTTCATTGGAATGAATGAGTCGACATATTGGAATATATCGGGGTTTTTTATGGAAAGGGAGGAGGGAGTATTTAGAAACAACATGTGTTGTACATTTTTACATTCTCGTGTACGAAGTATACAAAGCGAAGGTTTTGGAATAGTCAAAACAACCAAATTCAAGATCTAGATGAATCACCACGTTTCAGATCTCCTCGCATCAGAAATTTTTTTCTAGAATTTTTTAGACTAACTAGAAATTTTTTTCTAGAATGTCTGCTTGTCAATAATTCTGTTTGTGAACAAGATAATTAAACAACGGAACAAACTAACTGAATTCAAGTTGTACCAAAATACCCAAATTGCAGATTCCTATCAAATTTTGGACGAAGTATGTTCGGAGAAGACTGTCTAATTAGGCCGTCCTTCTGCTTGTATGCGAATACAAAAACTGAAAATATCGCAACAAGTTAGATAGATGAAATTTCGCGTATGGTGTCAATACTAGAAGAGCAGATGCACATGAAATTTTGGTCTAAATCCGTCAACGGTTGTACATTTTGCATTTTGTCTGTTCGAATCCGATATCTCAAACACGCAACAAGCTCGATGGATGAATTTTAGAGTATGATCTTTACACCAGAATTTTAGATGTGTGTCTAATTTTAAACCCAATCGATCAATGGTAAGACGTTGAAATGGCATACTCTATTTTCTTCACTATACTTCGAAGCTAGTCGTAAAACGCGCCGTACGCTACATGCATACACACCGATTTGTGTCGATCGACATAAAATCGATCGTTTTTTGCAGGCGATGCGTTCCTTGCACACATTCTTATTCGTGTCGATTCGACATAGATTCCGTCGACTTTTTTGCAGGTGATGTGTTTCTTGCACGCACACCGATTCGTGTCGATCGACTTAGATTCTGTCGACTTTTTGCAGGCGATGCGTTCCATACACGCACAACGATTCGTGTCGATCGACATTATGCTGCGTTTACATCCGAAAAGAAAGGGAAGAAGCCATGAAACCGAAATCGATCGACAGAAATTAGTGCGTGTGAAAGGGACAAGAGAATTACATGTGCTACTAGTAATGCCAATAAGAAATCGGTGCGCATGCGAGGGGCAGTAGGATTGCATGTGCCACTGGGATCGCCGGCAGCTGCCGGTGTGGCAATCGACGACAGCCGATCGACATTATGCTGGATTTACATCTGAAAAGAAAGGGAAAAAGCCACGACGTCGACCGACCAAAATTGATGCGTGTGAAAGGGTCAGTAGAATTAGATGTGTTACTAGTAATGCCAATAAGAAATCGGTGCCCATGCCAGGGGCAGTAGGATTCCATGTGCCACTGGGATCGCCTGCAGGTGACGGTTTCGGAAATCAACGACAGCCTATCCATATTTTGCCGTTGTCGGTACGTGTGCAAGCTCCCATTCAACTCTTCATGCCACTAAAGGAATGCGGTCGACCAATTTTATAACCGAATAGGCGGATAACAGAAATCTTTTAATACACATTTACAGTAACGTGATTTCACTACTGGGTTGCGACGAAAATGAAAATGAAAATAAAATTCTCAAAAATGAATAATACACACATGCTGTATTTAATTTTACATAACAATCAATATAAACTTCAATTCGAGAGAATGCAAGAATGAATTGTGATACTATAAACCTACGTTTTTAGGCCGATGACGGATAATAGAAACTGACGGTAAAACAAGTGACGGTTAACCGAAATTTTACTGTATCGAAAAAATCAATTTAAAAATTAAAGTTGAGATGGTTGTAACTGGATACAGCTATAAAATCGGGACACAACTAACCTTTAACCCTCTCAGACCGAGCGAGGCGGTCCAGGGCTGTCTAAAGATTTCCCCTTAACAGCGACGAAGGGCGGTTTGAAGCGGTTGGCTTCTTTTGAGGGGAGGGGAGGTTCTGAGGTCGCTTAGGAGATAAGCGCGGTAGGGGGTCCAGTTATCCTTGCCAACCACGGCCCATTTCCGAGCGCCTTAAGGGAAGGTTATAGCGGGGTGGAGTAAATGACCACCCAGGTTGGGAGAGCCCAATTCATGTCGATTCCTCCCAAAAAGTCCCGGTTTTAAAGGAGCTAGAAGAAAAAAGTCGCCTCGGGATTAAAGAGTTAATGGACTTTGGGATCGATATCGCAAAATGGTTCGATTGTGAGTAGCTTGTCATGCGAAATTGTACCATAGCGAATCCGATGCATAACAGTCAATAGATTAATTACGAAAACATACCATTAGTTGCTTTTTTTGTAAAATGCTGCACGAAATTTGCTCCAAATCCCAAAATATAGAGTTGAAGTTGATTTTCATTTGCACAACTCGGAACAATTCTTCTTGACTAGTATAATTATAACTTGTTTCTAATCAGTTATGAAGCTTAAAAATTTGAAAAATAAGTGAACGAAATTTGTATTATGTTTTTTTTTTATTTTCTTGAGTGTGAAATAATAGGTAAAAAATTCGATACCGATATTTTGGATGAATCTCCACGTTTTACACCTCCCTGAATCCGAAAAACTTTTGGAATTTTGTCTGTGTTTACGCGAACACGATAATTCAAAAATGGAACTAGCCAGACGTATGAATTGGGGTTTGCGGTCTTTAAGCGGGACATTCACCAGCAATCCACTCCACTTTTTTTGGAACAAAGGATGTCAAAACCTTTCGTCAATGTAAGAAACTGATGAAAATTGGTGTAGACCGAGGAAAAAGTTTGATTTCCATTCGGTTGGACTTTCATTCGGCCCACCAGGCCATGAAACTGAAATACGATAGTCGGTTAGGGGGTTCGAGCCTCTCTCACAAAAGCAAAAACTACAATATGGGGGAGGGGCGATTACCCTCTTTAATAATATTTTGCTTTAAAGACTGGCATAAATGCAGTAATGTTTTGTCTCCATGGCGCCCCTAAAACTGACATCTATACTTCGCTTACTCCCCTGTCGCTACGCCGCTGCACACTGATTAGGATCATTCAAAAATTTGTGAAATTTAAACGAAACATCGCGTAGTAACTAAACTAACATCATTGGATATTTGAGGGCATATTAAAAGCTATGAAATAACAACGGAAGTAAAAAGTCTACTCTGCAGTCAATGACCAAAGAAAGCAACGTTTTCTTAACTTTAACAGTTGTAAAAACACGTGAATAAAGGATTTGATGAAACAATAAATTGCTTTAAATTTGATTTTATAACAACAGAAAACTATTAAAATGGACAAAACATTGTACATCAATTAAATTGGTATCATTAAAAGATAAATTTTTGCTCTTTTAAGGTGGGGTAAAAATAATTTTCGTACGATAAGTATTTCAAAAGTTATTGACGAAAAACTTTAAAAAATACCTAAATTTTCGTTATTTAATTAAATAAATAAGAATCTAATTTGAATTTGAAAATAATTTTTACGGCGTTAGCTCCCTCTGGCGATAACTCATCACTGTGCCAAATTTGGTCTCCTTAAGTCCAATGGTGTGGGCGTGCATAAAGAACCAGAAAAACGAACACACATACTTTCCTCGTTTATCTATATAATACTTCTCCAGGCGTGATCTCTAATGCTCAGGAATGTGGGCTTGGCTACGACCCACCGGACCCGACGCCACACCCGCAGCGCGCGCGGGGAACAGGGGAGGGGTTTTCTTAGAATTCGGAGAGGGACAGGGGAGAGAGTACCGAAGTGAATTCCCCTTATCTTTGGGTCTTCCCATTCTAATGGTGCATCCGGTATTTTCTTCCTTTTGCGTACTTAATTTTTGAATTGAGTAGTTAAGAGGAAAGTTGTTATCTTAAATGTTATAAATATTTAGTGATTAGTTTTGATTTGAGTGTTGGTAAACAATATGGATAGAGAAGATCAAAACTGCAAGGAAACGAAGGTTAGCAAGAGAGAGATTTTCACGATGGAAGGCGAGACAAAGTCAAGAGACATTAAACAGAGTTCAAACCGCAAATATTTAATTAATAGGAATTGATTTATTTTTCCACTTCTCGGAGATCTTTACTTTCGTTTTTGTGAAAAAGGTTCTTTCTTTTTCGTACTTAGTTTTGGAACTGAATATTTATATATTTTCAAAACGAAAGTTAGTGCCAATTGATTCATCATTTCTGTTTTTCACGCTTTTTTATTTCTTAAGCACTCTGGCAAATCTACATGAGATTTTCTTCAACAAATTTCGTTAGTAAATTTGAGATAATCAGATCTGAGATATTGTTGGCAAACTAAAAGCCCGTCTAAGACGGGCACAAATCTTCTAGTATACAGGGTATCCACACTTATCGTGGTACAATAGATAATTTCTAAACCGTTAAAGATAGGCATATAGTTCTAGTTGGAAAAAATGCTTTAAATGAAGGAAAGAATTATATTTTATATTTTTTGAGTCACTAAATATATTTCTGAAAAAGTTACGAATTCTAACTTTTTATGCAGTCTCCCGGTCCTATCAGTCATATTTAGTAAAATATTCTTCTCACACTAGCATTTTAAACGAAGAAAGTTCCACTCTTCAGCGACTAAAACTGACCGAGTTATGGAGCTTTGAATATCGCTGACTTAGACCACCTTACAGAACAGAACGCCGTCCCTTACCCCCGTACCCGTGACCAGACCGGTCACTGAACGGTTTGATGGGCCAGACACGGGAATTTTATTTAAGGAAAAGAAAAACAAAATAAACGAAAAGAAGGAAATATATACACTATGTACAGCGCAGGCATTTTCACTTTTACACTATTAGTTCGTAATAGTCTTCTTTTCTTTAGATGTTGAAATACCTTTCTTTTATTTGGAGGGGGAATATCCGGTAATTGAGCTACTTAGTTCAGCTAGCTGACCACCTTACACCATTTCAATAGTCGCCTCGAAGACGATCCACCAATCAATGCGCAACACTTGCTCGACGAGGTCGCTGATTGGTTAAAAATCATGACATTCAAAGCTCTATAACTCGTCAGTTTTAGTCGCTGAAGGATGGAACTTTTTTCGTTTAAAATGTTAGTGTGTGAAGAATATTTTGCTGAATATGACTGATGGGACCGGGTGACCTTATAAAAAGTTAGAATTCTTAATTTTTTCAGAAATATATTTACTGACTCAAAAAACATAAAATATAATTCTTCCCTTCATTTAAAGCATTTTTCCAACTGGAACTATATGCCTATCTTTAACAGTTTAGAAATTAGCTATTGTACCACGATAAGTGTGAACACTCTGTATGCTAGAAGATTTGTGGCCGTCTAAGACGGGCTTTTAGTTTGCCAACAATATCTCAGATCTGATTATTTCAAATTTACTAACGAAATTTGTTGAAGAAAATCTCATGGAAATTGCCAGAGTGCTTAAGAAATAAAAAAGCATGAAAAACAGAAATGATGAATCAATTGGCACTAACTTTCGTTTTGAAAATATATAAATATTCAGTTCCAAAATTAAGTACGAAAAAGAAAGAACCTTTTTCACAAAAACGAAAGTAAAGATCTCCGAGAAGTGGAAAAATAAATCAATTCTAATTAATTAAATATTTGCGGTTTGAACTCTGTT
Organism: Araneus ventricosus; assembly: GCA_013235015.1. Taxonomy (NCBI): domain Eukaryota; kingdom Metazoa; phylum Arthropoda; class Arachnida; order Araneae; family Araneidae; genus Araneus; species Araneus ventricosus. The sequence goes on from BGPR01005851.1 coordinate 45,917, forward strand.
TAATGTCTCTTGGCTTTGTCTCGCCTTCCATCGTGCAAATCTCTCCCTTTCTAACCTTCGTTTCCTTGCAGTTTTGATCTTCTCTATCCATACTGTTTACCAACACTCAAATCAAAACTAATCACTAAATATTTATAACATTTAACAACTTTCCTCTTAAATATTCAATTCAAAAATTAAGGACGCAAAAGGAAGAAAATATCGGATGCACCATTAGAATGGAGAGACCCTAAGATAAGGGGAATTCACTTCGGAACTCTTTCCCCTGTTCCTCTCCGAATTCCAGAAAACCCCTCCCCTGTTCCCCGCGCGCGCTGCGGGTGTGGCTTCAGACTAGCGTCTGTATCCCAAACTCTTTCCCTATGGGATGGGCGAATCCATCTCAAGTAGTAGTTTTCGTAGGTGGGGAAGTTTGACAAGGAGGGACACACTCGGAATCACTTGGGAAAGGGTTTGGGATCGAGCAGAGCCCTCTAGTAGACGCTAGTGAAGTTATAGGAGAACACCGTGCCGGGAATGAGATTATTGCCTAGTTAATTCATGCGCTGAAAATAATAATATTTAGGAAGTGAATTACAGATCTGTCGAGATTTTTGGTAGTTAATGATGATTTCCTGTTGCAATAGCTTTCTTAAAACAGCATTAAAAATCATATTGTGCACATAATTAAATTAGTTCATCTGAGTCCTATAAAACAAGTTTGACAGTATTTCTTATGAGTAGTTTCACATAATAACAATTTACTCTAAGGATTCATAACATAATCTTATAAAGTGCCTATCCTCAATCACATAAGAACTGTGAATATTATGACTGAGCATAAATGTTAGTTTTAATAATTTTGTCTTGAAATGTATCAGCTGCTGCAATATTGAAGGTTGGCACTCTGCAGAACCGATTCATTGCAGTTGGATATGCAGGAGTGAGACCGCCTGCAATTTCGGTCGCGCTGTCAAAATCCGTCGTCAATGAGAAAAAATCTGATGAGAATTGGCGCCGTGCGGTCCAAATTTGGATTTTCATCTTCGTTCGTTATCCACTCAGGAAATTTTTATAAAAAGGATTTCATCCTTATTGCGCCCAGAGATCATCGTGTTGCAACAGCAGCGACGCAGACTCTCTGTGACCTACTACGGTTGCTTGGTACTTGCAGAACTCACGAACTACCGCAGCTGGATATGCAGGGAGGAGACCGCTCCTGCAATTTCGGTCGCGCCAGTCCCAAAAAATCCGTCGTCAATGAGAAAAATCCGATGAGAATTGGCGCCAAAGTGGTCCAAAAGCTTGATAATTCCTTCGCCCGTTATCCATCATCAGGAAATTTTATGCGATTTCTATCCATTGCGCATTCAGAGATCATCGCTGCAAACAGCAGCAGTAAGACTCTTGTGCCCGTGTACTACGGGTTGGTTGGCACTTGCAGAACCGACGAACTACTGCAGTTGATATGCAGGAGAGACTGCCCTTGCACTTCCTGGTCGCGCCGTTCCAAAATCCGTCGTCAAATGAGAAAAATCCATGAGAATTGGCGCTGTGCGGTCCAAAAATTTGATTTTCACTCCTGCTCGTTATCCATCACTCAGGAAATTTTGTAGCATTTATCCATTGCGCATTCAGAGATCATCAAAATAAAAGCAGCACGCAGACTTGTGACCTGCGTACTACGGTTGGCTGGCAATTTGCAGAACCGACGAACTACTGCAGCTGGATATGCGGAGGAGACCGCCTTGCAATTTCGGTCGCGCCTGTAAAATCCGTCGTCAAATGAGAAAACTATAGTCATGCTGTGCGTGTCCAAAAGTTTGGATTTTCATCTTCGTTCGTTATCCATCACTCAGGAAATTTTTATAAAGTGATTTCATCCATTGCGCATTCAGAGATCATCGTGTTGCAACAGCAGCACGCAGACTCTTGTGACCTGCATGGCTGGTTGGCACTTCTGCAGAACCGACGAACTACTGCAGTTGGATATGCAGGAGGACGCTCCTTGCAATTTCTGGTCGCGCCGCCTCCAAAATCCGCGTCAATGAGAAAATCCGATGAGAATTGGCGCTGTGCGGTCCAAAATTTGATTTTCTTACCTTCGTTCGTTATCCATCACCAGAAATTTTATAAAGATTTCCATCCATTGCGCATTCAGAGATCATCGTGCTGCAACAGCAGCACGCAGACTCTTGTGACCTGTACTACGAAGCTGGTTGGCACTCTTGCAGAACTGACGAACTACTGCAGTTGATATGCAGGAGAAGCTCCTGTACTCTCTCAGTCGCGCTGCTCCAAAATCCGTCGTCACGAGAAAATCTGATGAGAATTGGCGCGGTCCAAAAAAGTTTGATTACCTCGTTCGTTATCCATCATCAGAAATTTTTATAAAGTGATTT
>BGPR01005851.1:59658-87783 GCA_013235015.1 Araneus ventricosus
AAAAGTTAAAATATAATGTGTTTCTGTATGCATCTGGGTAAAAGTTAAAATATAATGTGTTTCCGTATGCATCTGGGTAAAAGTTAAAATATAATGTGTTTCCGTATGCGTCTGGGTAAAAGTTAAAATATAATGTGTTTCTGTATGTACTGGGTAAAAGTTAAAAATTAATATTTCTGATGAATGATCTGCCGATATATCTGGCTCACGATAAATCTCAGTGGTCATCGAGGCTCTTGTGGCACTGAATTTTGGAATGGGGTGGCTGCTCGGGTTTCTTCTTCGGCATGTGACCACTGTTCAAAATGATGAGATATGTCCCAAAATAGTCCTAGTGTTGCTTCTAAACGAAACTATAATGTAACTAACTTTTCTCCAATCATTAAGTTATGCCCATGGAAACGGAGCAGACAGTAAGCACACCGTTGCTAAGTACAGATCTACAGTAACAGATTTTTATCTTGTGATGATATTAACCTTTAGCGCTCCGTTGGCTCCGCTAAGGGTACATTGAGGTGCATGATCATCTTACCCTCAAAACGCATATGATATGATTTCTGATTGAAACAATTTAGACAGGACTTTACTGAGATCTTTAATTCTTGTTTTGGTTGCTAATCAAAGTAATTACGTAGTCTTTTAAGCGATTTAATATGCAAATGCGACATGCAAAGCACAATACGCTTCTAATTAGATTTTTGGTGGGAAAGGGGTCAATGTCCATATTACTCAAGTATTATAAATATAAATTTTCGTATTCGTAGTTAGTAAAAACCTCAAGGACTGATAATTTTCTCATCCTTCATCAGAATTAATCTAATGTCGTTAAATCTGACGTCGATAGGCAACCGTCTCCATGTTGGGGTGGCACGGAAGTTTGGAGAGAGGAGGGGTGCCGGCTCAGGTTATCATCATCTGAACACGGCTCAAATTCACGAGGCCGGTCCTTAACTCTCTGAACCCGGATAGATTAATGGACCTTATGCATGTGACGTCACATCCTCCGACACGTGACCTGCCGGAGGCAGCCATTGGTCAGTCTTAAACAGCTGACTTAGAATTGCTTTTATTTTTGAGTCGCTTATAGGCCGATCGTTTTGTTTATTCCTCCACAGCTGTTTTTCTATACTCTCGAACCCAAAGGGTGCATAAGGTCCATTCCAGAACCTCAAAAATTGAAGAAAATTTTCGAAGAATGGAATCCTCCCTTTCTTTACAGAATTTCCAGAAGAGCGGCACCCGAATTTGGGCAATTAATTGTCAACAAAGAACGGAACTACTTTTCTCCCGCAAAATGCACTCAGGCACCCGAAACCGCTTGAGTCCCAGCCTCTATCGGAATAGGGTAGGCGGAATAGGGCTCATAGGGTTAAATAACCATGCGCTGCTTCAAAATGGGTACTTAATATAAACTCAACTAAACCCACTATGTTCATTTTCCGAAACAGAAATTGATTATACGAGTCTTTAAAATGTAGATACGCTATTCTTTTAAATTATTTCTTATGCCCATCGTGGCCTGGATTTTGTTTCTGGATCCGAGGATCGTGGATTTGAGCCTCGGTTCCACTTTTTTACCAACGTAGGTAGACATTGTTCACTACGAATCTGCCGTCGATGATCAAACACCACAGTTTAGTCTGGCATCTGAAAACGGTACAAAATCTAACCAAACACTCCACCGTGCAACTGCAAAATGGGATGTTAATCTCACTAAGCAAAAGCAAAACAGTCTTATTTCTTGAAATTTACAACGGTGTTCCCAATAGCATAGAAATATTGTACGCATTATTGTATGACACATTATCTTGTACAACATGTGGTGGGGATAGACCAGAGGTTCCCAACCTGTGGTACGCGTACCCCTGGAAGGTACGCGAAACAAACTTGATAGTGGCGGAAGCAAGAAAATATAAGGGATTAAAAAGTTACAGAATTTTGTTTCCCGAAATTTCTGTGAAAAGCAAATGTGAAAGCTGAGAAAATCCTAGAGCCTACTCTCGAAATAAGAAGGGAAACCTGGTAACTGAAGGATATTTTGTTTCACAGCTCCACACATGACGTTATATCTGTCTTCATTTGAACCCAATGGACCTTATGCACCGTCTGGGTTCGAGAGTATGAAAAAACAGCTGTGAAGGAATAAACAAAACGATCGGCCTATAAGCGACTCAGAAATAAAAGCAGTTCTGAGTCAGCTGTTTAAGACTGACCAATGGCTGCCGCCGGGAGGTCACGTGTCGGAGGATGTGACGTCACATGCATAAGGTCCATTTTATAAAACTCAGTTCCATGAGACATATTCAAGGATTGCACTGAAATTTTCTTCCACTTGAATAGTTGATTATTACGAAATTTAATTATTAGTTATACTTATAAGTTCTTTCAAAATTATTACAACAAGGGCTTCATTTGTTTCGGCGTTCAACTAATACCATTTTATAAGTGGAATAAAATGCAAATTCAAATATGAGTCCTACAAACGTTATTAACCCATTACCAGTAATACGTGCATCGAATTATCATATTTTTAGTCTTACAAATTAAAATCTAATCATTGATAAGCTTTATAATTTGACACAGAAATTAAGTAGAATCTATAAACATCTCAAGTGTTCTATACCTTCTTAAATGAATGAAAACGACAGCCCTTTTCCAAAACAGAAGGGATCATCTTAATGTATAGCAAAGAAAATGAAACAAGGGATTAATTCGAGTCACTTGACTCTTAAGGTATCCGACTGTGTTCGGAGACATTTTTTTGAAAAATAACTTATATATATTTTTTAATGTTATTTTTCAACCGCATATGTTTTAAAACTATGAAAATATTGTAAAATTAGGCTTTCAAAATGATATATATTTTTTTTAAATTGAGAAATTTGAAGAAAAATGACTAAACTCTTTGCCTTACGCTAACAGCCATAGACAAAATCATATTCTAAATATACATAAATCCTTGCGGGAGTACATTTTTATGACAGATATCTGTGCTATGCTCTAAAATATTTCTTGTACTTCAAAATAGTTTCGAGATATAGCTGAACATAGTTACTAAACTGGTAATTTTTCATAAAAAATATTTCGTTTATATTCAAGCACTTAAAAATAATACTTGATTTTAAAATTGACCTTAGGTTTTAGAGGAAAACCTCAAGCATATTACGGAAAAGAATCTCAGAAAATTTCATATCAATACTTGAATACTTTTTGAGAAATCATTGTTACGGTCGACAGTTTTCCTCAAAAATATCATTTCCCAGAAAACGCATTTAAAGTTTTCATGCAACTTAAAATAACGCTTACAGTTCGATAATAAAACAGCTGTAACTCCATTTGTAATTCACGTAGAGTAAAAAGTGAGACAGTTTTAGAAAGCTGATTGAACAGGCTACAAAATTAAGTCATAAAATTTTTTTTGATAATTCCATCAAAAACGACGATTTTAAACCAGTCGGATGCCTTAAGCTAACCTAAGCCCTTAAAGTTATTAATAAAGCTTCTTTTCATTGAGGGATAGTTGTGGGGGTGGATATGACAGTAGGGGTACGCGAAATTAAAAATACTAATCAAGGGGTATGTGAGAGAAAAATAATTGGGAATCCCTGGGATAGACCATTGTCACATATACCCATGAATATTGTTCAGGAAGCGGTCATTGTCCGACACAAGTTGAGTTTTCAAAGATAAATTTAGCCTGTTCCTTAAGTTTCCATTACCCATATTGACAAGCCTACCTTTCAAGCTTTCATTTCATCAACTTTTCACTATCCAACATGATTAAGTTCAACTTTCCAGTATTCCTAATATTTCGCTTTTCCTCCAGCTTTCATTGCCCACCATGACAACCTGAGTGAGTGACCATCAAGTATTCTCGATTCTGATCTCCCGCCCCTTCTCGAAGGCAGAAGAAGCCCGGATGTACATAATCTCCTGGCATTCGCTGAAATTTTAAAACGTCATAACGTATCTTACCTCAGAAGAATCGGAAATAGTTGCTTACAGTATTTATAGCAGGTTCCTTGTCTGTTTTCTCCACTTCTGCTGTAGTTATTCGATTGTAGCGGTTCATTATTCGATTTGCTAAGTGAAACTACATCACCATGCGAGTTTCTGTACCTTTGAGACACTGGATCGGCGTGCACTCGCCAGCTGGGATCCTTCTTGGCAAAGTTCACGATGCAGTTGTGAAAGTGGAAAAACTTTTGGTAAGTTTTTTTTATTTCAAATAATAAGTCTCCAGTGAATGCACGGTCGCTATTCATCTTTTTCTGCGTTCGTCTCCAGCTGATATACCATTTCTAGTATGTTTAACGTGAATCTTCGAAAATGACTGAATTGAATGCTTGCAAGACTTTAAACATTTTGAGAATAATCTTCAATCAAGTCTTATAAGCACTGAACTTAGTAATTTTAACATGAATTTCCAGAAGACTGTTTCCTGTTTTATATACAATATCTAAACTCGGAAAAAGGCACGAGTACCATGCGCTTTCATTAGATGAATTTATCTGCTTTCAAAGAGGCAAATAAAATGCATTGGTCATCTATTAATGTCTCATTCTCTCGAACTTTGTTTAATTATTGGGCTTCCGAAAATTTTCTTGCCGATAGAAGTAATGAATATACAGTAGAGTCCCGATTATCGGGACTCTATTCGGATCACCTTAAATCCAGATTAAACAGAATTTACCTTTTTTAAAATGCATGTAATAAAAGTTTTGGACGGATAAAAATAAGAATCGGGTGGGGGCCTATAAATGCATGTAATTTTTCCTACAGTTTAATTAACGGGATGCGCGCATTATTATATCGGTACTGACCTCTCGCTAAAATTAGTACATCTTGCATTTAAAAAAAAAAAAAAAACCGTCTGGATTAGCGGGACTCCATTGTGCATATTATATAACAATGTCTTAATCTTAATAGCATAGTTTTAATGCTATTCGATTCTTCTTTAGCGCATTTAAACGGGCTGCATCTTTTAATGCACATCGGTTGAAATATTTTCACTCTAACATCTTTATTGGGAGAAAATCGACATTTTAACATCTTGTACTTGAAAGATATTATTTGGATTAATGTTATCCACACTCAGTTTTCTTTGCTCTGATTTTTCAAATTCGTATCCTTCCGCTATTGCTGTCGATTTATTCATCTTGCCGCGTCTACTTGGATTTAACTATCTGTATATTCGGGCAGTTTAATTCCAGCTCGCATTCTTTGTTTTCGTTGCAGCTTGTCTCATTGGACTCTTGCGGCAGAAAAATCAAATTGATTCTTTAGGGTAACGTATAATTCTTGGGAAGTGCTTTTGCTGATTGGAATCTTAACCCGAAATGTTAGATTTAACTAATCCATTTGCATATTTTGTTTGTATGCACGCTCAAATTTAAGGCGATCCCTCCTCCCGAAAGAGTTGTGCTTCATACGAGAGGTGAAGCAAATCTACAACCGAAGCTCAGCTGTAGTGTGTATGGGTGGGTACGCCCGAGATGGTTGTATTTGCGCCCGAGATGGTTGTATTTGCGCCTATATAATTCAGAATCTTGAATTGTAACTGGTAAATGCATACAAACGCTACCGATCCACAGTTGTCCAGTTTCGGTTCGTAGCGCGACAGAAATCGAGATTTCGAGGTCGGCAAATGGGCTTATTTTCTTTGAGGGTAGGTAGAGAACCGTTTGGAACCCTGAAAGCTATAAATTTTTTTGTATAAGCATGTAGTCTTGGGAGGTTTTACGGAGATTAAAGTTGATGAATGTCTTTCGAACACTTGAGTCGCGTTTCAGTGAGCCCTCGGATTTCGTTCTGTAAAGTCCTACATTGCTCTTTATCTGTCTAATTTTAGATTTTTTCATGTCTGATTTCAGGGCAAGTAAACGATACAGTTTTTAATGCATCATTTTAATATTTTCCATATTTTTATACTATATTGAAGGGCTTTTTCCCTAATTTTCAAATTTAAAGTGAATTTTTTAAATGCACACCTTGAGACTACCTTAAGTCATTTCTGCACTCTATCTTTAAAATTTCTAAAAATTAGCCCCGATAAACTCGGACTTTCTCGTTTATTTAACATCGGCTATGTCGGTGCAGAATTTTCACTTGTTCCGTCAATGACGCAATATGTGTTTAAAAAAAAACCTTTTGAAAGACTAAATTAACTCGTTCTAGCCTAGATGTTAATTAATAAAAACTCAATCGACATTAATTCGAAAATTTTATTAAATTATCGAATTTAAGGGGGCGGATACTCAATCTAAAATACATTTGAACTTTAAGAAATAATCGCTTTCAATATTTCTGACTTGGTAGCTTACATAAACACACCGAAAGTTTTGGAATAGTTCAGAACGCGATTTGAAATTTTAAAGACGGTTAGTTTGCTTCAGTGACAACCTCTGAAGCGCTGTCTTCAGCTACAGCTAAAAGGACGATAAAGTTGGGATAACTTGCCACAAATAGTTTTTATGAATAACAAATAATGTAAAACGTAATTCGCAAGATAAAGCGTTGCCTTTTATCCATTACGCTTGAAAGTTGATTATTAAAATGTTTTGGAATATTTCCTTAATTCTCGTATTTTTGTAAACTGCGGCAATTTTACTCTTAAAAGTAATTTTTTAAAAGATTTAATGGTATTTATATCGTATTAACGAAATTGTTTCACTTTTTAACCGTTTTGAAAGGCATTTGAATTTATCGCACAATTATTCATTAGATATATTTTAACATTGCAAATATTTGGAATGTTAAAAATAAAAAAAATACCTACTAGACTTGACTAAAATTTCACAAATCTTATCTTTAAGCCATTTCCTTTTGGTAAAATTTATTTTCTTTTTTTTTTATACAACTAATCATTAAATTTCTGCAGATTACAATAGTTCCCTCCATAGAGAACAATGGGAACGAATGAAATTAACACAAATCGAGAAATATCCAACCGATTGTTATGAGACTTCATGCGATACAACTGAAATCCATTTCCTTCAAACTGTGCAAATTTCAAGTCTCTGCTGTTTTTAGCTTCGTCGCTGATTTTTGTCTCGATAGAAAACGAAAGTGGACCACTGTGCGACCGTAGATGCAGCTAACAAAAATAAGGCAATTCTTAATGTAATTTTTGCAGTAACTAACAAATTGCATTCTCTTGAAACGGCTTCATCTTGAACTAAATATTTTTCAGTTTCCAGCGATACTGAATTTTGCAATTTTCCTTTACAGTCTGGTTTGAAACGTTCAAAGCCAGTATGCTCGAAGTGCGGAGGAAATCTTGACGTCAAACCTGCAGCTGCTTTGGGTAAGTGTATTTGTAAATTGAACGCATCTTTTAGGCGACATCCGTAGACCGTATCATAAACTTGTGTATAGTACATGTCTAAGTCTCTAAAGTGCGTTTCACACGGTGAAAAAGTTTGGACATCTGGGGCGGGCATAACATTGCCACCTTAAACTAAATATATTTGTGATTAAAAATAAACGCCACAAACTGTAGTCCTATAAATGGTTTAACATGTTAATCGACACGATTTCTCTGCCCAGGCACTTGAGTTAACTTCTGGAAAAGGCGCCATTGATTGCCATATTTGGTACTTGCGTATTAACGCCACCGAGGCTAGATTGGCGGTAATGCGCCAATAAAGAGCAATCTTGTTTACAAAAACCGCCAAATCTGTAGCCGCGGTGGCGTTAATACGCAAGTACCCCATATTTTATGTCGACCTCTGGGGGGGGGGGGGGGCTAGTGGTAACGTCCTCGTTTGGTGACCGGAGGGTCCCAGACTCGAAACCGGATTCCACTGAAGATCCGCCGTGTATGGAACCTTTGCACGCTAAATCAAACGTAGTGGCCAAACGTCATCCCGTTGGTGTGGCGCGGAAGTCTGGAGAGGGTGCCAGCTCGGGTGTCGTCCTCGTCATCTGACCTAACGCCACCTTGAACCCCGATACCTATGACTGCTATATCCATTTTGTGCTCATTTAAAGCACGGACACCAGAGTCGACGCCTCCCACAACCAAACGCCGGAACTAGTTTATTTAACTCATCTGACCGCGGTTGAAAATTACGAGGTCCGTCTCTAAATAGCCCTCGTGTTGCTTCCAAACGAGATGTCAATATAACCTAACCTCTCGTCTGATGGTTGTGAAGCTTTCGTGGCTGGAGGTCGCGAGATCGAGACCCGATTCCACCGTAGATCGACAGACAAGCAATAAACTTTATAATATCCAACCTTCAATCGAAGGTTTTGGAAACCTCGCTACTAGGAAACACTATGTCATTTTGACAACTAAGAGTACGACACGCGTTTTTAACTCCCTGCCACCTTTTGTGCTCGGATCCAGTTCCTATATGTAACGTGTGCAATTGTATTTTAACAGTTAAACATATTTTGTGTACATGCAAAACTTTTATACCCAAAGACGAGCCCACTCTGGTGCACATATTGTTGATTTAATTGACATCCTTGGGGCCAATCCTAATGTCAATGTTTTTCTTTTCTAAGAGAAGTTTAACTTTTAAATCGATTTGGTTTTAACAGTTGCATTGTCTTGATTCTTTTATGCTCTGAAAATAACGAACGTTTGGCACAGTATGGCCAAATTGGGCCTTGTGCCATTAAACCAAATCCACTGTAGATCCGCCATGTATCCGGGCCTGGTGCAAGTCCACTTCTTAAAAGTGGAATGTCCTCTCGTTGGTGTGGAGTAGAAGTTTGGAGAGGAGCAGCCAGTTTGGGTGTCCTTTTCGTCATCCGATGGTAAATCGATGCTGAAGTGTTTGCCCCAAAATGACTAGAGTATTAAAAGGGATGCCGAGAGATCTGAAGGATCTAAACTATCCTTGCAACCACTAGCGACCTGCGGTAGGTCTAGGCTTCGTGACCGGAAGGCTCCAGATTCGAAACGCGATTTCGCCAAAGAACAGCCATGCATGTGAGCCTGTGGGAAGTTAAATCCAACGTGGAGGATCAAACGTCCTGCTATTGGTATGGCGCTGAAATTTGGAGCGGATGGAGGCTCTGGTGTTGTCCTCTTCATCTGACCAGTGTTAAAAATGACCTTTATATAAAAAAAAAGACTGCTCATAATTGCGAAGTCCGCCCCAAAATAGTCCTTGTATTGCTTAAAAACGGGACTCGAATGTAACTGAATTTCATTAAATTGTGCTAATGGAAACGGAGAGGCAGAAATACAAAGCATTTTTCCTATACCTATATAGTAGTAATCTTATTATATTAAACTACAGATGTTATACTATAAATGTAAATTTTCATGTTCCAAGTTAATAAGGTCTAGCAATGGAGGGCTGAATTTTCCAACCCTCCATCAGGATTAATTATGTACGATTAAAGAATTATTCTCTAAAATCTTTCAATTTCTTCCTCGTGTAAACAAGTTAAAGTCGTTTCGGCTGACTTTCGCGTTAGAGTTCATATAGTGAGTTCTGTAATAGACATCGGAATTTCGTGCATTCGAACCATTCTCCAGCAAATGTTTGCGGAATATGCAAGGCTAGAGTTCATTAAGTTGGACTTGGACAATCGTTTATCTTCACATAACTGTGACATCAATTGCGAGTGCGAACTGTAACAATAGAACCTCGCCAGTCTCGTTACGGAGATCGCGAATTTAGCAAGCAAGTCCAGAACTTTCTTGTAACTTGCTGACTTTCTAGTAATGTAAATGTCAACGAAATCCAACTCGATTGTTTAATCCATTTTTTCTTTCTTTCAGAACCGAAGCTGATGTATACTAGACCATCGTAGAAGCGACCATAATCGTTCTCGCACCTCTGCAGTCGATGTTCATTTAAATTGTATTGATAATTTTGAATCCCGCATCTTTTTAAATATTGTTCAATAAAGTGATTTTTTAAAAGGATCCGTTTTAATCTGATGGTCTCGCATACACTTTTTCATACTTTACCCAAGGTTTTCTTAATTTTTTTAATCCCGCCCAGGACCCATGATTTTGAAAGATGTTTCCTTTTTTATAGATCTGGAGTAAAAGCATAAATCCACTGGTTCTTGTTTAATTAGAATTCGTCTATTAGAATTTTTTCTCTAGCAAACGAGTCGATAAATGGGGTTTAAAAATCGCCTCGGTTTCAGTTTAGCAAATATAGAACCAGGAGAACGGATCGATGGTCCTGTTCCGTTATCATTTTTGCCTATTCTTGCTTCATTAGTCCGGGAAAACTTCTTTCAAAGTTACATTATACAAGAGAAATTTCGTGGCTTATTTTAGCGTCTTGGGAGAATTTAAATGCGAGAAGCATTAAAAGCTGTCCACCTGAAGTGTTGAAAATCGGATCATTGTAGCTTCTCGTTGAAATTTTGGTGCTGCCATCTATCTTTCACAAAGAAAAGGTTAAATTTTGGAGTGAATGTGATTAAACTTGCGTTAACGAATGACCACTCTTTAGAGATGCATTTGTTGAAGTCGTTTTATAGTAGCATTATTAAATTCTGTGTCGCATTCATGGGATTTTCTACGAGTTGTTAGCATTCTGCATAAATACTGTGGGAGGTAGAGTATTCTGAAACGTCCAGCAAAAAGTACCAAGTTTTATTGATTTAGTTTAGATTTGATAACTGGCATACTATCTATAAATTTAGAAATATGCGACTCGAAAATAGTTCAACTCTCTACAGGGTAGACCATTGGGCCTAGAGCCATCAAATTTGACTCGTATATACCTGAATAGCACGCTCTCGCTAAGTTTTTCAAATTTTAATTATATTTAATTAAAAATTGACAATTTAAAAATTTTCCTCGACTTCGGAGCATATTATCGCACAAAAACTACTTTAAAATGTAAAATGGCTTTTCAGTGATAACCAACATTATTTTCGTGCATTTGTTTCACTTTATTTTTAACAAGATTCCAAAGTTAGTTTAAACACAACTTTGTAACAATTCTCTTGCAACAAAATATAATTAGATTAATTAACAAATAATTTAGATTTTTTTTCAATTTATTACTATTGCCTTTACCTATTTCGGAACATTAGATGTCTCTTAACATAATCATTTTAGACTGGCGTTATTTCTGTAAATTGAGTGATGTAGAAATCGTTACGCATAGAATGCAACGGCTGGTGCAATCGAGCCAGACGAAGACGGACTTATCGGACATTATGTTAAAATGTTTCGGACCAGAGGTTCGAATCCTCTTCAATTTTTTTTTTCCCTTGAACTCTAATAAAAAGTCTCCGAGCATTGCAATAGAAAAATGCAGTGTACGATTTAAAGTATCCAAATTTGTATTTGCTGTTAACATTAACTTAATGAGAATTTTTCTTGGGCTCGGTGATGACAATTATTAGACTTGAAGCAATCCATTTTATGTAGAAATGAGGAAAGAATTATCTTCGTGCAATCTCCAGAAACTAATCGAAAAAATTGTCTTTCTATTATTATCCTTAATCGATGCTTATGAAACTTTAAGCCGAATTTAATTCCTTTCAGATAATCTTATCAATGTTTTATATCTGGATATTTTCAGTAGTTCGGAGGCATGCAAATGTATTCATTTTAACAAATGAGACGTTAAACCCTCCATCAGACGCTATTTCCATTCTTAAATGGTCGCAATAAATCTCTTCTATATGTTCACCCGATTTTGATTTTGTATTTGAATCTCTTCAATTTAAAAGGGGTCTTCTGAAATCTAGCGGAGAACTGTTATATTGAAGTTAAAACGGGTCTTCTGCAAAAGTCTTCCAACAACGCATGAAAAATTTGATTCTATACCACAACACGGTTGTGAAGGGCATAAGTCTCATTTTCACACCCAAGATGCATTCATCTTCATCAAATTAAAAACTAAAAATATTCCCACCAAGAATGCAGAATTCCCTTTTCAGAATCGAGTGGTTCATGCATCACTACAATTAATCCTAATAAAAATGTATTCTTGTGTCAAGGTTTTTGCTTTTTTAAGGGAAGTTGAACTTTTAAATTCATTTAGTTTTTTTCAATTGAAACGTTTTTAAAATATTTTACGCGAGTTGAATTCGAAGCGTTTGGCGCAATATGGCCGAATTGGACCTTGTGCCACTGAACCCAAATAAACTAATAAATGTGTACTCTGTAGGAAAAATTCAAATTATAGTGCGTTAAATGTAGAATAAATTAACGTAAAATGGATGAACCTCATCTAACATTTATTTTTATTAGTATTGCAGCTGCCGGAGTGTTGAAAAAACTACAAAACTCCACAGGACAGACATAAGATATAACCTACACATAAACTTGGTCAAAGCAAGTATAGTAAAGTCTCTCGTAAGAAGCATCCAACTAACCAGGGGTGTAATGGAGCCGGCATTGCTTTTTTTTTTTAAGAGAAAATAAATTTAAAAAATTATGGAAACTTCCTTTAGACGGTTTGATTTTCGTCATTGAGGATAGTGTTCTGGTACTGCTTTTAGAGCTTCCTGGCACTGCTTATTTTGCGACTACACCACTGTAACTAACACAATGTCAAACTAACAACCCCAATAAGGTGCAGGGCTGAATTTCGGATTTAAATTTATTAAATAAGAGAACGTAATTGATTGGTGAACAGAAGGCGATTTTGAGTTGATTTTAGACCAAGTGTGTCAAACTTCCCGCCTGCAGGATTCGTGTGGCCCACAACGATTACTGTTCAGCAACAGATTCCGAGATTACCATTTTCGGACGATTTTACACCGGAAAGGGGTGTCGAACAATGAGTCGTAGGAGCGCATTTCCGGAGTTATTTATTAGATCATGCTCAGTAAAATGTAAACATCACCCTTCCATTCTTCACTTCCCCCTATTTTGATGAAAATAACTCCGCCATGCGCAAAAGCCCAGAGGGTTTCCGAATCCGTTGCTATACAATACACTTGAGGCCTAGCAAACATGACGGTGTGTAATGTTCATTTTGCACATTCCAACATTCGCCCACCTCCACTTTTTTGAGGGAAAAAGTTAATTTTATTTCATTTTATCTAGGAATTATAGAAAAAACGGTTAAATTTCAGTCTACGGTACCCATTTACTTCGTTCCTCTTAGGATCGCCAACTCTCTGCCTCCAAGAATGGAGAGGAGAGGATATTTGTTTTGGTTGCGCAATGATGATTTTAACGAGTGAGATGTGCACATGCGCGAAATTGATCTGTTCATCGGTGTTTTGCGCATGGCGCGATGTTACGATTCATTTTGATTGGTTTGTTCCATTGATCCGTTTGATGTGATTGGTCGATGCGATCGAATTTGTTTTGTCGGTTTGATTTTCGTCTGATTTTCTCATTTCGTTACGTGCGCTTCCTACAGCTGTTGTTTATTATGGCATTGAAAGGGAACCAAAGTATGTGGATCAGGGATCGATAGCAAGCAGATATCAGTGTCCTAAGTGTAAACAACAATTGGGCAATTAAAATAGGTATGTGAAGTTTTAACTACACTTTTCTCGTTTTTGAACATTTTCAGTCACTTTTAGGTTCAGAATTGTGTATGTAATTCTGTGTTTCCGCTTCTCAATGAATAAGCGAAGCTACTAGAGTCCCGCTTTGCAAAAAGCGAAGCAGCCCTTTTTTTAAGTTAAAAAAAATTGCCCGGTACGGGTGTGAAATGCCGAAGGCATTGCGTGCTCAATCACTCCTTTTCAAATGAAGCATGCGCAGTACAGCAATGAAAAGCGCACTGCGCATCCAAAACAGTGTTTGGCGACAGCAATGAAATTGCGCCAAGAAAAATTGGCGAGAAGCAAGTGGGCACCGTAGACTGAAAGTTTACCCGGAGTAGTTTTAGATGTCTATAATTTTTTGCCACCCGGAAGGGAAATTTTTCCTTTGCCGACCCCAAAAAAATGGAAATTCGCGAAAATCCAGTGCTAATTAATGGTACATTAAAAGAAATTTGGTACTTGCGTATTAACGCCACCGAGGCTACAGATTTGGCGGTTTTTAAGTGCCGCCAAATTTGGCGGTTTTTGTACTTACGTATTAACGCCAATTTGGCGGTTTTTGTATTTCGTATTTACGCCAATTTGGCGGTTTTTAAGTGCCGCCAACGCCACAGCAGCTACAGATTTGGCGGTTTTTAAGTGCCGCCAATTTGGCTGTTTTTGTACTTACGTATTAACGCCAGTTTGGCGGTTTTTATGTGCCGCCATTTTGGCGGTTTTTGTAAACAAGTTGCATTACCGCCAATCTGTAGCCTCGGTGGCGTTAATACGTAAGTACCAGAAATTTTATTTAGAATTGCTGTTAATCGAGTTTAAAGGAAATGCTTTATGTTGAAGTAATTTTTCAATTTTTTTGTCATGAATAAGAAGCCCCTGTAAAATATTTCGCCACCACAATCTATAGGATTTCACTTCGAGCCACATCCTTAGTACAGAAATTTCTATTTAAATCTTCTGTATGCAGTCTAGTGTACAGAAATAAATATACAAGCAAGTTTGACGAATCCGATTTATTGAGACATTAACCCATTTGCATCATATGGAAAATGGGTCGTCATAACCAAAAACTATTTTTCTTGTTTAAAAATGGAAATGTTTCAAAACCTATGAAAAACCGAAAATCAACCGTCGTAAACAAAGTATTCATAATTTTATTTAGTTTTAAAAAGTTAATTCATCTATGTATGAAATATGATGGTTCCGGTGAAGTGTAAACATGCATTTCCAAAGAAGACGGCAATCGTTGATGAACGATGAAAAGTCTATTTTATTTAATTTATAGGTTTCCGCTGATTTTTGAATAATTTAGAAGAATATCAAGGCATGGTTAAAGTATAAAGCGATGCAAAACGTAGTCACCGGCGACGTATTTAACACTTTAATGCACATTGGTTTCGCAGTGAAACAACACATTGATCCTTTTTTTACTGCGCATGTGCGAAAAGTACCGTAATTGTTCTTTCATAACTTAAGAGCCGCCAGATATATAGGCCAACTTATATAAAAATTCCAGTTAATTACCGTTAGTATTCACAAAGATATGGGCATTGCAAGAGCTAAATTTCTTTTGCTCTCGAAAAGAAACAAAATGATGATAGTCCAGTCATTAGGTGCTAAAAAGGGATGGTTTAAAACAAATTCTGGTGGAGTCGTAATTTTTTGCTCCTATTTGTTTTTTGGGGTGCTGATTACGAATCTGAAGTTTCCCACCAAAAATTTTTGTTGGAATTTTAGTTATAGCCAAAAAACATGAAAAAAATGGACTTTCCCCTAGTTTTTTGCTTTTCACTCAAAAACTAACAACTTTGTTATATCATCAACATATATCAAAATAATCAGCACAAAATTTCCTACAATTTATGTCGATACAATGTTTTCGTTACGCGTACCGTTCAGGCGCTGTAACTGGTTGAAGTTTGGCAAATGTTTGACGTACATGCTAGCGCGGCTTGAACAACAACAAATCATCCTATCTGTATGCGCGAAATCATCTATCTTACTAAATAAATTTCTTCTTAATTAATATACTTTTTCTATCGTAAAGTTCTTTGCTCAAATAAAGAATTTATCAGTTATATTATGAATATACTAACATAATCTGCACAAAATTCGTTCTAAATCTTTCCACCCCTGGTATTACCTGGCTTTCGCTTTCGCGGTTGCGAAGTAATCAACAGAGTAAATCTCAAGAATTTTTTTAAATAAGTTAGGTTAAATAGGTTAAGTTAACATAGCCCTGTTGTTGTCCCATACCTGCTTTACATCTAGTATTTCTCTCCGTCTTGGCAAATGTACTCGTCTGTCTGAAGCCCTGTTCCTTTGGCGATCCACTTGCGTTGTTGGGGATATATTTCCGGTCTGTAATCTGACTCGGTCTGTATCCCATGACCAAAACACAATCAGAAACACCCGTAGGGAACTGTACTGAGATCTCCATCCGTCGTTTACCAACATTTTCTCAGAATTTTCGAGTAACCCCAGAAACCCTCGAGCAACAACGATTCTTTTCTGTTCCAAAAGCGTATAATATGGACAAGAATCTCGGAAACACGAACCATAGCAAAGGGAGCTTAAAGTTCTTTTGTGCCTGAAGCAGGATGGTATCATTTGAGTTTCGTAAGGCCTTCGAGTTGTTACTATCTCTTTTAGTACGAACGTAGTATTTACAATAATAAATAAGTTTGCATTAAATGCGACAGTGAGTGTACCATGGCAACGTGTTTTATTTGTGACAATGAATTAGAGAATGGAAATGATGGAGTGGTAGAGGTGAAAGAAAAGGGGTGGAATCATTTCGACGAGCAAGCATACAAAGAAAAGATGGAAAGGTGAATATTTTGACGGATAAAATATCCATCAAGGTGCATAAGAAATGTCAGAAAAAGTATGCGAATGCAAAACTGATAGCTGCCGTCTTGAAAAGAGGTTCAATCACTGAACCCCAATAACGCGTTCTACAATAACTCCTTTCAGTTTTAAAAGAAATTGCTTTCTGTGCGGATTAGAAATAACGAAAGAATTTTTAGAACATCAAAAGCGACTTCCAGTTCATCTACGTAATGTTGTGTATCAGGTACGAACGAATAGTGTGAGAGTAACAGGAAGATTCAAGTAATTAATAGTGATGATGATGATGAACCAATACTGTCCAATTAATTAGTTGAGGCGTCTTTATCTTTGCATGTCGAGGAAGATACAGATGATCTTCCAAAAGATATTGAACTCTTAGCTTCAAAGCGAGCAAGATGAAGTGAAGAGACTGGGTAATATATGTACATACTAAGATCATATTTATGATTGCAGGTTGTGTTATTAATTTATTATGACTTGTAAAGTTTAGAATATTATCTTTTTTTATGTCGTTTTTTCCCTTGATACCAAGTTATTTAAATTAATTAATAGAAATTAATAAAGTTTAATTAAAAACTACACTAATTACTTTTAGTTGTTCGTAAATAACATTTATTGCGAAAGTGGCTCTAAATTTCCTTTTTAGAGTTAATCAAGGAATTTTATTCATAACTAGTACTTATGCCCGGCGTTGCTCGGGACTAAATTACTTTCATGTCTAATATAACAGATAAAAAATTTATTTGCACAAGGAACATTACGGTAGAAGAAGTGTATTAAAAATAAAGTGTATTAATAGGACGATATTAAATTTTAGTTTATACAAATAGGAAGATTTGTTATTGTTCAAGCCGCGCTAGCAGGTAAGTCAAACTTTCGCCAAACTTCAACCAGTCACAGCGCCTAAACGGTACGCGTAACGAAAAAATAGTATGGACATAAATTGTAGGAAATGTTGTGCTGATTATTTTGATATATGATGATATTATAAAAAAGTTGATAGTTTTTGAGTCATAAGCAAAAAACTGGGGGAAAGTTCATTTTTTTTCATATTTTTTGGCTATAACTAAAATTCCAACAAGAATTTTCGGTGGGAAACCTCAGATTCGCAATCAGCACCCCAAAAAACATATAGGAGCAAAAAATTACGACTCCACCAGAATTTGTTTTTAAAAACTACCTAATGACTGGACTATGAGGGTTCTTGCAGAAATTGATATTTTTTAAAACTGAATCTTCGAAAGTAATATTTAATTTTATAAAGGTTGAATATCCTGAATACTCACGTACACTTATAAATTAAATACATAATTTAAATTGCATTTCGATGACAACTTATTAGGAGGGCAAATTGCCCTTTACTGTTCATTGGTTTCACTGTGAAACTACAAATTGCTGACAAATACAATGAGTCATAAAGAAGGTTTCAGTGAGGATTGCGTAACAATTAATTAATTATTTAATTTAATAGTCAATTTGATAATTAGTTAATTTCACAGATTACTTTAATTTGATATTTAATTAAACATGGTTGGCACCAAGATTTGTTTAGTGAATTTAACATTAAATAGCCCAAAAGGATATTTAAATAAGAGTTCCGTTTTTCCTTACTGATATTGAAAAATATCTCCTTAACTTTAAAATTGTTTTGGGGTTTTCTACCTGACTATTTGCTTTTACCTGTCGATGGAGATTTAAATTCACTGTTCAAAATGGCTGCATTCATATCCTATGCTTTAAACACACATATTAAATTTGCCACTCACAATGTTCAATAAATTTTATTCTCTTATGTGTTAAGAATTTAGTGACTATTATGTCTGTAACCAAGGAGTTCTCTAAATGAGCCCATTCTAGTAGTGTTTAAGTGTTTCATGTCACGTGATTTTAGCATATGACAAAGCAATGTTCGCACAATTATATGGTAACCTAGTTTAAATAAACTAATTTTTAAATCTAGAGTCGTTCTTCATTCGTCTCAAGTGTCAATTTCTTGCTACTGTTTCGGATAGGCTGGCTTAATGTCATCTAGGGGATATTTACACTGCTGGGATGTTTCTTTCTTTATGGCTTCTACCTGTTGAATGATTATGTGTTGGGATATAAAAAAAAATGAGAAATTTGCTGACCAATAAATCTAGCATAACATTTTGGATAGAATGATAAAACCTTGATGTAGTAAAAAATGAAATGTCATGGGGGAAAACAGAATCGCGACGTAAATATTGCAATGTGCGGAAACAAAATCAATGTCTATATTGATCAATAGCATCAACGTAAAGGAATCTACCTTAGCCTTGCAGCTTGCCGAAAAGGATTTTTTTTAAAAAAAATCTTGATTTTAAGAAATGTTAATCAATAAAGGTTTCCCGGCCTGAGCGCTGAAAGGAAATACATATCTCTAAGCGGTATTATTAACATTAATTTGCTAAACTATTTGGCATATATTTAGGTTTATATGATTTAGAATTAATCAGCATAAAATCATAACGTAGATTTCCTCAGTGGTTATAATTTTAAATAACTTTCGTGTTAAAAAAATTCATCTTGGAAGAGTCGATGAATACTTCAATAGCAGAAGATGCTTCTAATATGAATACCATATGGAAGTTGAATAAATGTATTTAAACCAAGTGATCATCTCACCGAACATTGATGGAAAAGCTGCCTCTCCAACAAATACTCAAGATCCAAAATCATCCAACTAGTGAACTTCCTTACCGATAAAGAGGTCTTATTTAAATCGGACACTGGAATTGACAGTAATTTTTCAGGCTGTAACTCGGACATTGAAGTCGCCACCCCCCCCACAAGACACTCCCAACGAGTTTGTTTGTAATGGGTTTTTTCTCTCTTCTTCTGTTCTTTCCTTTAAAATGCTGCATCATTATTTTATAGTTTTTGGTATTTAGTATGTCTCTTTATATATTGACTTGGATTTATCATTTTATATATTTAATTTGTTTTATTCTTTGCTCAATAAAGTTTCTACACACACCCATCCAAACTGCAAATCGGAGATTTTTATTTCTATTATTTATCTTATATTATGTATTTAATTTGTTTTATATAATTTTGTTTTATTCTTTGCTCAATCAAGTTTCTACGCATATCCATCCAAACTGCAAATCGGAGATTTTTATTTCTATTATTTATCTTATATTATATATTTAATTTGTTTTATATATTTTTGTTTTATTCTTTGCTCAATAAAGTTTCTACTCACACCCATCCAAATGCAAATCGGAGATTTTTATTTCTATTATTTATCTTATATTATAGATTTAATTTGTTTTTATATATTTTTGTTTTATTCTTTGCTCAATAAATTTTCTACGCACATCCATCCAAACTGCAAACCGGAGATTTTTATCTCTGAAGTCAGGGGTGTGTCGTAATGTCAATGGAAAATGATGTAACTTCTATATCTTTAAAAGTAAGACAAGCAATGCTCAACTATCGTATCACTTTTAACGAATCAAAATAATTAATCGCAATTCTTTAATCAAATCAAATTAGCAGCACCAAATTAATCACATTACCAGGAAGAAATTAAATTTGATTTAATCTTGCTAATAAGTTATTTAGATTACATATTTCATACAAAATGAGAATATATATAAATAATTAGAAATCAGCAAACAAAGAAAAGGATGAAGACATGGTTATCTTTCTACCAAAACAACTTATTAAACTTTTGCACTGGCTTTTGGATATCTATTTTAAATAGATGCTGTTTTTCTAAGAAATATATTTCTTAGTGGTAAAATCAGATAAACTGAAACTATTTCTTCCCCCTTAGCAAACAAATATGTGATAAACAATTTTTCAAAATTGAGATAAATGCGAAATTTTAACATTTGGACCTCTTTTTCTTTACAAGCATTACACCTTTTTGAATCGGTTATTATATTATAAAGAAATTTCAGATTTTCGTTTGAAGTAAATACTTTTTTTTACTTTCAGATTTTTTATCTATATATTTTCTCTAACATTTGAGTTCACTGGGAAATTTTTTTATATAATTATTGCTTTGATGCCGAAAATAGAAGCTATTCTTCAGTACGAATAAAAGTCGAATGATTTTCATTTCAACAAATGAATATTTGGCTGAAATGTTTTGATATTATACCATGTAAAGGTATAATTTACACTAAATATCAATGAAAAAATTAATTCGATTCTTTTTTTAATTAAAACAGCCTTAAGTGAAAACAGCCTTTAAAATAGAGGTGCTGAAAACTGCAAATATTTTAAGTGGCAAATAATAAATATTTAAAAACGTATGAAAAATGTTAATCGCAGTAATTTCCAGTATATCATTTTGGGAGACGTGAAATATACGTAGTATTAAATTAAATCGGATTGATACTGCAAAATCAATAGGATTTTTAAAAAATGTAAAGAAATGAAAGAGAAGAGGAAATAGGATTCTTTCAAATATTATTTTCAGATTTTAGAAAATTAGATTTTTTTCTACAGAAAACTGAGAGCCAGAATCTCAAAGATACAGGGAGATTATACATTGTGGAAATTAAATAAGTAGCATTAATAGAGAAAATAGGAAGTACAAGTTTTGTTCAAAATACAAGGTTGTCATAAATTATTAAACCCATTTCAAAAATTAATAAAAAAATAATATTAATGAAACTGTGTTTTTTTTTAATGAAAGAGCAAATAAAGTTCTTTTCAGATAAGTGGCGTACCATTAAGGCGTTCTAAATTTGCTATAGCGATAAGATTTAAATACGCAATGGCTACCGATCAGCAGAAGTCGATGCGTGTTTTCTGGTTTCCTTTTTTTAAAGTTTGTCTTGAATATCTCGAAAACCATTCAGTTTTCGAATTGCAAATTATTTTTAAAAATTAAAAAACGGAAAATTCCCTACAAATGCATGCTTTTATTTTTCTTCCAGCTTTAATAGTTTCGCAGATAATAGCTCTCACAATTGGGAGATGTCTAATAATTCACGACCACCATAACGGCGCGTTACCTACAACATTTTAAAATGTGCTCTCAGTTTTAAAAAACCGTAGTTGTAACATTATTAGTTTTTCTATTAATTTTTTAAATGGGTCCAATAATTTATAACCATCCCGCATAGTTGAAGAAATATTTTCCCTTACCTTGACTATGATTGATATTTAGTTGCTACCAGTGGCGAATCCAGGGGAGGGGCTATCGGGCTGCAGCCCCTCCCAGAGCTAAACCAAAAATCTTGATTTAATTTAAAATCACCACAACTGTTTGATCTTAATTTTCATTTTTAAAAAATAGTAATAAAATCGTGACAACATTGCTTTCTGACTTGACAGGCTCGAAAATTTTCCACTTTTCTAGTCATTCCACTTGCACTTGTAGCGTTGGCGCGGTCGAAAACATTTTTTGGCTAGTTATTTCATTGTATTTTTTATTAAATTATCGAAAATATTGTAGTGTTCTTTAGGATTCTTATTGTCAGGAGAGGGAAGCCTGTAAAGTTAAAGTGTTTTGGTTTACATAAGCCATGAGGTTTGACATTCGTCACTACGATACAAAATTTTTATGCCCTCGCCCCCCCCCCCCCCCCCGCCCCAGACCCGAATCCTGGATTCGCCACTGGTTGCTACAGTCATTTTTTTGCATTTTTTATGTAATACATTATCCATGGAGTTCCAAAATGTGGGCTTTTCATTCCAATATACCTTCACGGTGAATATTTTCCAAAACAATTTTTTAAATCTTCAGAATTCTACCCACATAATCAATATAGCTGTTATACCGAAAATCGCTCTATTATATCTGGAATATCATTTATTTTATGAATAAATTCACAAAGAACTACATATGTCAATACAGAACATTTTTACTTGTAAAATTTGCAGAATATGCGTTACATAGAGAACTGAAATTTTTTGCTATGAATGGACACCTATATTTGCTTTAAATCTTTGTTTCTGAGGTACAAATGTGAAAATTAACCAAAAATCTAACTTAATTGGTGAAGAAATAGAATGATTAGCGCATTCCACTGAATTACCCTTCATAAGGTTTCGTTTTATTGACAATTTTCTTGAATAGCTTAAGAAGAAAAATAGTTTGTTGGTCTGTATTTAAGCTTGATTTCAAATGGGTATTTTTAAAATGGCCGAAGTTAAGAAAGGTTGTTGTATGCGAGCCACCTAAACATTTTTTTTATTTGTACAAGTGAAAGAAAAATAATTTTGATTACAATTAGATTTTACTACTTATTTTTTTTAGTTTATTTATCCTAAAAAACATAATTGACTTTTCTAGAAATGCACTTTAAAGTAGAAAAAGAAATAGCTTCTTAAAATTGTGTATTCGGTCCAATTAAAGAAATTGGTTTCCTAAATTGCACCACCAATTTCTTTGAGCAAAATTAAAACAAACGTATTTTTTGATTCTCAAAATCAACCACACAATGTATGAACCCAAGGATGACATTTTATGCACTGTATCATTTCTTCTTTTTTTTTTTTTTAGTTTCCTCACATATAAACACGCAGCCTTAGTTTGTGTTCTATTTGAACCATGTCTTTAATGTCCTTTTTATTCCTCTTTTTGCTTTGATTTGTTCCATATCCAATTTATGAGGACTATCAGTTATTATAATTGCTTTCTGTGCCATTCCTTAAGTTCGTGGTAATAGTCCCCTTGGTTTGGTTAGTCCAATCCAAATTGTGTCCAATCTGAGCAAATTTTGGACAAAAAAATCACCTAACTTTATCTTTAAGCTATTTTAATGAAACGTAAGTTGTAGCCAACCAAGGTTCCTGTCTGAGAATATAATAGCATATTTTGCAACTTACTTTAAATCAAGAGGCTATTTAAGTTAAGAGCTATTATTTTTTTTATAAAAATATTCAATTGATGATATCTAAATCACTCACTTGTTCACTATCACTTGCTCTCTAATTGTAGTCACGTAGCGCTTTCTCTAAAAAATTATTCCACAAGCCACATTTACATTGTTGAAGTAATTTAATTGAAGTAATTTGACATTTACAAGTTGCCTATTTTACGGCTCAAATATTTAATAGAATTGAGGTTGCAATAAGGTCCAATCTAGACGACGGTCCAACTTCGGCAACTCTCTCTTATTTGCAAGAAATTCAGGAATGATGAAAGAAGAATATTCGCGATACAAAATAATAATAATAAACTATTTATAATTTCCTAGATTGCATGTACATAGATTTAAAAAGTAGACAGTTATTTGCTAGTGCTGTATCCACACTGTATCTGATAATCAGCACGTATAAATGTTGTACTTACACATACAAGTTTTATTGCATGTACGTGGGATGATGTATCTAAATATGGCGGCAACTGAATTCGAACCGAATAAAATGTGCGCTGATATGATTGAACAGAATTTTCCTTTTGAATAAAATGAGATGATGAATTTTAGATTTGAAGAAATTTAAATAATCTTCAACGTTTTCATTTCGGTGAAAGAACTGCGTTTTTTTCACAATTAAGCAGAATTTGATATTAAAATTTATTTGAATCCTATTTTAATTATTTTGACTAGATTGCTTACTATCTTGCTGAAAAATTAAGTTTCAGTTTCATGCAACTTGTTTGCCTATTTTCAGTGTAATGGAGCATTTAATATGTTTTAAATATTGGCTTGTGGGTTAAATAATCGGCTCAAAAAGAAATTTTTCATTTAAAAATTTCCTCTCATTTCAATTTTAGTTAGATTACTAAATTTTTTTCATATACAGGCAAGTTGCTGTTATTTTACTAGCTTCTTAAAATCATTCATTGAAACACAAATTAATTTACAAACATTACAAATATCGCTATTGAATGGTTCTTAAGAATGAATAGAGGAATATTGTGTATGGAGAAACTTTTACACGTATAGGATCACGTATAGGAACCGCAGCTACAGATTTGGCGGTTTTTGTACTTACGTATTAATGCCAATTTGGCGGTTTTTGTACTTACGTATTAACGCCAATTTGGCGATTTTTAAGTGCCGCCAATTTGGCGGTTTTTATAAACAAGATTGCTCTTTATTGGCGCATTACCGCCAATCTGTAGCTTCGGTGGCCTTAATACGTAAGTACCAATTTTTCATTTAAAAATTTCCTCTCATTTCAATTTTAGTTAGATTACTTAATTGTTCATATACACGCAAGTTGCTGTTATTTTACTAGTTTCTTAAAATCATTCATTGAAACACAAATTAATTTACAAACATTACAAATATCGCTATTGAATGGTTCTTAAGAATGAATAGAGGAATATTGTGTATGGAGAAACTTTTACACGTATAGGGTCACGTGCATCGAAAACGATAAGTTGTTTAGTATATCTTTTTAAGTCACTTTTTCAGCGATTATATTTTTGGGAAATCACGAAAGAAAATGTTTTCAATCGAAACTTAGAGGTTCTCTAGTATAATATTAGTGATTTTGCAAACCCATCCTCAATTATTTCTTAAAATTATAAGGCAATGTATTTTCAAATAATTGAAAGGCATGCATATTTTCAAGATTTCTGCGACTACCTGGTGGAATTTAAAAGAAAATGTTGAAAACATAGGGATTTATATAGCTTAGGATTCATTATGTCTAAATCAGGCCCTGAGTGAAGTTCATTATTATTTTGTAAAAATTGTATTAATTTTTTCGTTGTTGTTCATTAACTGTAAATGATTCAGATTTTTAATTAATTTCTTATTGATATTTAAATAATTAATTCTAACTGTAAAATTAATTATCTTAAGGAAGTAGATGATATTTTGCAATTTGGATGCTGCTAGATGGCAATTTGATTGATTAATTGATAAAGTACTGTAGTATTGCTTTGCAACTTTGATTCATTAAAATAAAACAGAGAGAATCGAGAAATCTGTAGCACTTGATATATATTTAAAAAGAGCTCTTCAAAAACGTGTTGGGCACCAATCATTTCAAAAATGTAATAATCAGCGATTTTGTTTCGTTTAACCTTTGAAATAGTAATCTCTGCAACGATCAAACTTGACTTTTATCTACTTTAACACACATTTTCTCACAATTTGTTTCTTAATAGGTATGAGGCACATACTTAAATACAACTGTACTGTTAAAGGGAAATTAAAGTATTTTAATAATAAGTGAAACAGCGAAATAGTACTGATATCCGTTTAAGCTTGATTTTAAAATGTGTTCTGTGCATTCTCTTTCCTTCTTTTAAATAAACGAAGCAATAAATAAAGATACAATTGTATTGCTGCGGTACTTACGTATTAACGCCACCGAGGCTACAGATTGACGGTAATGCGCCAATAAAGAGCAATCTTGTTTACAAAAACCGCCAAATTGGCGGCACTTAAAAACCGCCAAATCTGTAGCTGCGGTGGCGTTGGCGGCACTTAAAAACCGCCAAATTGGCGTTAATACGTAAGTACAAAAACCGCCAAATTGGCGGCACTTAAAAATCGCCAAATTGGCATTAATACGTAAGTACAAAAACCGCAAATTGGCGCCACTTTATAACCGCCAAATTGGCGTTAATACGTAAGTACAAAAACCGCCAAATTGGCGGCACTTAAAAACCGCCAAATTGGCGTTAATACGTAAGTACAAAAACCGCCAAATTGGCGGCACTTAAAAACCGCCAAATTGGCGTTAATACGTAAGTACAAAAACCTCCAAATTTGGCGGCAATTAAAAACCGCCAAATCTGTAGTCTCGGTGGCGTTAATATGTAAGTACCATTGCTGCTATTTGTATTAAACTGAAAACTGTAGCTCGGTTTATTAGAATGCATTATTTTTTTGTACATCAAAATTATCCTTTTTAAAACTTTTGCAGAGTAAATTTATATACGAGTTCCTTTTCCAATCAGTTTTGTTAAAAAGCAATTTTTTTTCATCTTATATATGTATTTTCAATTTATTTAACATTACGATTTACTTATATGGATTATTTATTGTTTAATTTAAATTATATCGGTTTTAAGCGCTTGTCTGAAAATGAGAGTTATTAAAGTCCTTAGCATTTTCCCACGGAAGCATCGTTGTATTATCAAGGGCGCGAAGTGCCATTCTCACATTGACATTGATTGATTGCAATATGTCAAAGGTTTTCAATGCGCCAAAGCCTCGCCAAATCATATAGACATCGATAAAGTTTATAATACTGCAACCTTTCCAACGGTTGAGCGCAAAGGATACTATTTAATGACTCAGCGCAAATGCGGCTGTGCGCAAGTTTCACAATACCCAAGACAAGTACCCCCGCCCGGACTGACTCCACCCACTCTCCTCCATGGGTGGTTTTCGCTTTTGTGAGAGAGAGCATCTCTACCCTTCCCCAGGATCGTATTTCAGCTTTATGCCCAAATACACCAGATTGAAAACGAAAGACTTTGGATTACCATACTTCAAGACCACAACACTCCAATTCTAATCGGATATTCGCCTTGACGACGGGTTTTGGTGCGAGGCGCTCCAAATGGCTTGGAGCACTCCATTCGTGAACGTCACGTTTAAAGCCACAAGGATCACTAAGTCACTGCGGCCTGGGTAAATTTCAGCTACACAATTACTCACAGCTAAATTTTGACGTGAAAACGTCTTTCCGCTCGTTACAGTCGAACTTTTTTGTGTGACAAAATACCATCAGATTTGAATCACTAATAACTACTAGACTAATAATGCGAAAAAAATGGTTGACCTCCCCACAACGGATAGATCATATCTGTAAGAGTTTGTCGCATAGTATTTGTTTTGCCTGTGACGTCATCGTACCAGTGTAGGCGCATGCGCGTGATTGTTATGAATTAGCTTTATGTAAGGTTATAAATAAGTGTAGCGTAGAAACGTGTTTAGCTAGGAGGCTGATTGTGGCGTCATTTTAAAGAGCTCGAGGAGTATTACTAGGACCCGAAGGGAGACAATAAATTTATTTATTAGAATATAAGTAACAATCGGTATTAAATTGAAAATTTCAAACTCCGCATGTATTTTTGATTATAACATGCAGAGTTTTCTTTCGAATTGTACGAAACTTACAGAATACTTGACGATACATAAATGGGACAATGTATTGATATTTGAATTCAAAAATTTGAATATTACGGGAAATATGAGCATTTGTAGTAAATTTTTTACAGCGCATACGCGAAATGTAGTTCTATATACTGTCAACAGATGGCGCCATCAAAAGGTACTCTAAATAAAACACAAGAAAGGCGCAGTTCGGGTCCGCGCCGTAGATTTTTCGTGAAAACGTCGGAATAAAATCATAAAACAAGTGTTTCGTATTAATACGTAATTTAATTACCAATCTCTTTAATACAATATTTACACAGAGTAGTATAATGGTTACAGAATAGATAAATCACAAGCTACCACAGATCCTTGCTACATGCGATAAACTTGAGATTTATCTATTCCGTAACCATTATACTACTCTGTGTAAATATTGTATTAAAGAGATTGGTAATTTAATTACGTATTAATACGAAACACTTATTTTATGATTTTATCCCGACGTTTTCACGAACAATCTACGGCGAACTGCGCCTTTCTTATGTTATATAAATTAAAAATATTTATTTACAATCTGGCTTAGATGGCCAGGTTTCGACTTCGAGGTCGGAGGATTCTAGCTTCAAGCCAGATTCCAGCAAAGAACCGCAGTGTATGCGGGCCTGGTGCGCAGGGGTGGCGCCAGAGGAGGACTGGGGAAGGCCAGGGGCCCCCGTCGAGGAAAATTTTTTTGATCCCGTCGGGGAAAATTTTTTTACGGGGTATTCAACTGCTTTTGATAAATAATAATCTGGCGAAAATTTGAGACCAATTTCATTACACTCGTCCCCCC
>BGPR01005852.1:0-87782 GCA_013235015.1 Araneus ventricosus
ACCCTCTTTGTACTTAATTGAGACTTTTTAGGGAAAAAAAGTTATTGTGTCTTGCAGAGCGATTTTGTCTTCATTGTTCTTTTTCCGAGATCAATCCAATGAAAACCAATGCTAGAAATTTTAATACTTATATTTATTTTAACACTTTTCTTTTAACGCATGTTACAACTAAATGCGTGAGTGATGAAAAGACGAGTTCGACATAATAGTAATTTTAGCGGAATTTTAGAGATAAATGCTAGGAGGAATTTACTGCTTAAAAAATGCTGTAACAAAAGTTTTAAAACATTGAAAGTTATATCAATCAACCATAATTATGTAATTTCTTTTCGCTATTTATAATATGCAGATCCGTAGAGTGATGATGGAAAAATAAATCATTTTGTGTTAATTGAGAATTATAGAAATTTAATAAAGCTTTTAATTTCACTTCTAGGGTTTAAGTTAAAAGATAGACGCCATAGAAATCACGGGAGTACTCTTCCCTTAGAAATATTACAAATCAACTAAAATATAAATTATCAAGTTAAGAATGTGTGATTATTGAATTATCATTAAAATGCTTATCTATCTGCTAAAGCATCGTCTTAACTACAAATAAAAGACGCAGCAACAAGTAGTTTCTGTCATTGTCTGCTTTTGTTTAGATTCTTTCACAATTAATGCGTTCTCCTTTAATTCCACATTAACAAAGGAGATAAGAAAGCATTCTCACATTCGACTATACAAACATCTGAGTAAACATTTCTGTCACACATTTACAACAGGTGTATGCAACCCAACCCATTAGTAATTTCTAACAAAAGGCATTTCTCCTTAACTTCCAAGAAGATTGTACAGAATAGCCCTAACATAACCTTACGTCGCCCAGGGAATCTTAATGACGCTCTTACCGTTTGATTGTGATTGAGCAGGAAAGTGTGCATTAACTCGACTCTAAATGGAGAACAGAGATTCTTTGTTGGAGTTAGTTGAGTACAGAAATGAAGAGATGGAGATGGATTCGGACATTAAATTTTGTACTTAAAATGAAACGGAAAATCTTTTATTAAATAAAGATATGTATATTCTCTTAGAAAATTGAAAGAAATATGATACATGCCACGAATCTGTCTGTTGATTTTGCGCAAGTTTGGCAAACACTCAATGAAGTGCCCATAAGTTTAACGTCAATCGAATTTTCTACGATATATGCTATAATTAAGTCATTTATAGTCTTTTTAACTCTATACAAAAATTACCTGAAATTTTTTAACATCTGAAGTGTATCATGGAGCTTTAACTAAATTAATTTAAAATCAAATTATCAAAAAGAAATATATCGTACAATTAGATTATAGAGAACACTATAGATTTAATAGCTTAAAGATATTTATATTATAAAGGATATAATTTAAATATATAAAGATTATAGATTTTTATATTAAAAAAGAAAGATATTTATATTGTATTCGAAGAGGAATGTTTAAACAGATTCTCTTCTTTTAGAGTCTTCTGTTTTTCTATTAAAGTTTTGAAATGTTTCTAATTAATCTCTTAAATGATAAGAAAATAATGTGTAAGAGTTTTTTATATTATCCAAATATTTAAATTTCTGAATTTCATAATTTTTTACATAAATTTCCCATGATGATATGCATTTACGAAAACAAATTTTATAATACGGACTAGCTAAGGATAGTTATAAAGATGCTAATGTACTGTGTTAAAAATCGTCAAGAATCTTTTATCTATCTTCTATTCTCAACAAAATACAATTCACACTTTATTTATGATGTAGGTATTGCTTATTCGCACTGAGGGTATAGAGAATGTTAAAATGCATGATAGTGTTTATGTAGCGAATGCCTCTAAATAAAGAAGATTTGTTAAATTCGGAAATATTCTAGGATTTAACACTTAAAATAAATGTTTAAAAAGTATATAGAAGGTAACTTGTCAAAAAATTATAATCTGTGCTTATATTGATAAGTCAATTGCAGAACTGCATTCTGAAACGTACCATCCCATTGAAATACACTATATAATACTCAATAGGTATAGACTTAAATACAAGAATTAAAATACTTCATAAAAAACTACACAACAACAGAAGTTAAGAGACCCTCTTTGTTCTTAATTGAGACTTTTTAGGGAAAAAAAAAGTTGTGTCTTTCAGAGCGATTTTTTCTGCATTGTTCTTTTTCCGAGATCAATCCAATGAAAACCAAGTATTATCTGAATCCATCAGTGTATCCTTAAGAATCTACAAGCCCATAATATACGAAACAGCCTCATAGAAACTAATAGCACTGCACCAATTACAAGGCTTTTTTTCACCTTACAAAAATAAAACTTTCAAAGAGATGTGCGATCAAATAAGGATTTCTGTCTCACTCCGTTACATTCAAAACTCTGTTTCCTTTGCCCCTTCCACTTTGTACAGGAAAAGCTTTAACACGGGCGATGAACAAGAACGAAGTAAAATCCAGGAAATCTGCCTTTGTTCGATTTCTCTAACGGCCTTTCTTTCGAGTCCTAATGCTTCTTTGAGATCCTTCGACGTGCAAAGAACATAATTCCCTGCGCTGTCGCTTTAAGAGAAAAAATTTTCGATTTTATTTAAGAAGAGAATGAAATGGGGTTGTTGTTTAGACTTCTATTGAATAGGTTTACTTGTTTCTTTGGGAATGCATTTGAAGTAGAAAATGTGACTGAAATAGAAGAAAAAGTTATTTTTCAATTTAGAACAGCCAAGAATCCTTAGGATTGCGGTATGAAATCTATAACTATAATAATATTTTTTTATTCTTTTTTAATGGTGAAAATTAGAATGGTTGTTGGTGATCCTTTGCGCATGAATAATCAACCGACGTTGATAGGGGCACAAACCCTTGAAATTCGGCATTTGAGCAGCATCCAAATTCCCTGAACACAGAAATCGTTACAATTTTTTTTTTTAAATTGAATTTTAGATATTTTTTTCCTTTCTCTATTTTCTAAATTGTATCACGAACTCCGTTTTTTTTCTTTTTATTATGGGGATGCTTTTAAATGTAAATCTCTGGATTCTCGTGTAAATCTTGTTCCTTTCCCCTGTCGCTTAAGGCTCTACTTCTTATAATTTTATGTTAATTTTCTTCTGTTTATTTATTTTTAACTTAATTTTTAATCTATTACTTCTTTCCCTTTTTATTTATTTTTCATGTTTTCTTTATTCTTATGTATATTTACTTATTTTGAAATTATGAATGTATGTATTTACTTACTATGCTTGTTGTTTTTATCTCATTGTATTTATATTGACATTTTTATTCTGTACTGTATTACTTATATTGTATTGTACTGCATTACACAGTTTTTTCTTCTGTATTGTAATGAATTACAATAATATTTGTATTGAATGTTTCTTCCCGTCGACATGTGACATGCTTTCACCCTTTGGGTAAGCAGGGTAGGCGTCGGCAATAAAAAGAATTCTGAACAATACCGCGTACCCAGTGGCGGCTCGTGCTAGGTAATCTTGGGTTGCTCTCCTTCCTGCGCATCTTTAATCCTTCACTGCTCAGTAATGCATATTTAAACCACTTACATTTTTTGGATTTTCTCATTAATTTAAGTAGTTTTATATTTAATGAATAACTAATAACATTTTTTCTTCAAATAGGCATTATTTTAACAAATTAAGTTGAATAAGAAATTTAAGCTCAAAATTTGTTTTTTAGTTCCGTCTTCTGAATTCCTTTCTGCATTTAAAAAAATTCCTGTCAGCAAGTTGGAAGGCAAAGGTGGATTCCTTTGCGTAAATGTTACAAACGTTATGAAATATTAAATATTGATCAATACAAACATAGCCAATGACTTTATTTCTTCCACGCATTGCAATATTTAATACGTGATTAGGTTTTCATGACATTTAATTTTTTACTATATCAAGGTTTTATCATTCTACTCAGAAGGTTATACTAGATTTATTAGTCAGTACATTACTCATTTTTTTTTTTCATATTCCAGCACATAATCATTCAACAGGTAGGAGTCATAAATAAATAAATATCCGGGCAGTGCAAATATCCTCTAGATAACATTAAGACAACCTATCTGAAACTGTGAAAAGAAATTGACACTTGACACGAAAAAAGAAAGACTCTAGATTTAAGAATTAATTTATTTAAGCTAGGTTACCATATAATTGTGTGAACCTTACTTTGTCATATGCTAAAATAACATGACACGAAACATTTAAACACTATTAGAATGGTGTCATTTAGAGTACTCCCTATTTATTAGTATCATTACAAATTACTTAAAAATAAAACTCATTCTTGTTTTGTTTTAAGCGAAAGAACAAAAACATTGACATCGGTGCTTGTTCGAAGATTTAAAAAATTTAGCCCATTGAAATCAAAATAGCCACATGTAATCCTATCCCGATTCATACTGTGTGCGTCAGGAAATATTTTATTCTTTTTTTAATGTTAGAAAGCTGAGTTCAATCTCTCAGGTACTATGCAGTAACGGGAATTGACAAAAGGTGAAAAAAAATGATTAATTTATTCTATTACATCTATCTAAAGGTGGATTGCGATAATTTAAATTGGAAATGTGCTTATCAATATTTCGTAAGAAATTCAGTTCCTTTAAGCGAACCGTGTTTTATTCAAAATTGAGGCTTCTTAAAATATGAATCATGATCCCAAATAGAAAGGTACAGAATATTAGGGTTCACGAAAATTTTGAAAACATATTTCTAACACGAAAAATTTCTCGTATGTATTACATCGGCATTTATAATCAGAAATCATCTGAAAAATCTTTTGGATTGCAAGAAATTCCATTATTATAAAATAAACTTTTTTCAATTAATTTTTTATTTATCATTAATTATCTTACATTTTTTTTATTTATTTTCAAGCTTTTATCACTCGAAAAAATTTCCAGAGCGAGAAAACATTTAAACTCGGTTTCTAACATGACAGAAGCTGTTGACTTCGATAGTGCCCTTTCAGCTTAAAATTATGGTAGAGAAATGTTGGAAAACCCTGCGCTGGAAAACTGAGCATGTGCGCAGGCAGAAGTTTAGTTTAGTTATATTAATGTCAAGTTTTGAAGCAACAAGATGGCTATTTTGGGTAGACCTCATAATTTTGAACCTCGATCAGATGACGAGGAAGACACCTGAGCTATCACTCCCCTCCAAACTTCCGCACCACACGAACGGGCTGCGCACACGGAATTCGGCCATAGTTCCCGTGTTAATTGTTGCTTTCTCCTTTGCGCTTCTTCTTCGGGTAGTGGGAAAATAAGAAAAGGAACTTCGTTTCCTTCGTAGGATTTTCTTCGCTTTTCATTTAAATATCGTAATCATTTAATATAAAAATGAGTTAGATTGTTTATAAATTTAAATATAAAATGCGACATCGAATAAATTGATTAAATTTAAACAATGAAAACAGTTGGGGTGCTACATTTTCCCAGTCTCTATGCAAGTGACGCCCCTGCACGTACCCATTTTTTTTTTTACATAACATTGGTCGTTTAGAATTAGTCCAAGTTAAATCCTATCCAAATTGTTGAAAAAAAATTAAATTATAAATTGCCCCCTCGTGAGGTTTATTACTCAAAACATTTAAACTTTATCCCCTTTATCTGTAATTTTATGCCAAAAAATATTACTAATCTTTTACTAAACAAAAGGAAGCATAAGTATGCATTATGTCAATAACTAATTAATTTAAGTTGAAATTTTTTGATATTTCTTTTTATTTATTTAAAATAAATCAAAGGCACATGTCGACATGCTGTCAACGATTCAAAATCCATCATACCACATATTGTTCCCCAATTCATTGTTGCGGGCATTTAACAGAAAAGAAAGTGGAATGAAAATAATTAGTAACCGATAACTGGTACCTCAACGTTTGAATAGAGATTTGCTGCTTTGTGTGTTCGATAATTCTATAAAAAAAACAGAACTCAATACCACATGTCACGTTGAATTAATTTTGACAGTTCTTTCCTGTACATATCAAGGTTTTATTAAGAGAAAATAAGAGTTGCTAGCCGTATATTTTAAATACAAAGCATTTTCAAATGCAATCTTGGAATTTTTACAAGCTATTGTTTCTCGTTATCTGTTTTTGATTTCAGTGCTTTGACATTTCATCTTTTAAAATCTTGATTAAAAATATTAGAAATATTGAGTTAATAACAATTTTGCTTCATCCACTGATTCTCATTTCAATAATCCGCAAATATTAATAGAAAAAGTTGGGGCTTATGCTTCTACTATACTTACATAAAAGGATTGAATATCTGAAAAAGACAAAACAACAATAATAGAAGAAATTGATTTGGTTTGCGCAAGTTCTGAATCATGCCGGGAAAATTGCGAAGTACAAAGATATGAAAACGAAATAAGGGAAGATTTAATTCTGAAAGAGTTAAAAATACACAAAAATATTGAAAAACGACGAGAATTAATAAGAATCTGGTGGCTGACTTCATCAGAGGCCTAAGTAAGTAAAACTCCCCTGCAAATTTCTCTGAATTTATAAAAATAAAAAAAATGAAAATGAAAATTATGAAATGCAGAAAAACAATCAACTAATTTTAAAATATTAAAAACGAAATAAAAACTCCAAAATATCTCTATGAAAAATCACCGCAAAATTAATTAAGATTTTAGTTAGTTTTATCCCTCACTATTTAGAGATAGGTACGCACACCTATAAACAAAGTTCACTTTTGAATGTTGTTCTTTCTTTTTTCCCATTCCACTACTTAGGAGGTAAGACATTTTAAGAACTTTTCAGACTCTGTTTAAAAGTCTGTTTTAAATTTCTTCTTTGTTGATAAATGTTTTTCTTTCCAATTTGTTCCGGAATTTGTTCAGGCCTTAGAGGAAAATTAAAATTACATTTAGACCTTAAAGTCTTTTTCCTATACAGAAAACCTATTCTGGTTTTGAATCTGCATGGATGAAGGCCTCCGATGACGTCATCCACCAAATTCTTATTCCTCCTCGTGGTTTGTTATTATTGTTGTATTTTTATATATTTTTAACTCTTTCACAAATAAATCTTCCCTTATTTCGTATTTATATCTTTGAACATAAAATGGTGTCACTTAAAAAGTGTAGAGGAATGTAATTTTTTCTAAGCTATTTGACCAATCGCTCTCTGTTTAAATCCGTAAAAATCTTCTAAATTTTACGAAATTCGTCTTTCCTCTACCGTTTTCTAACTTTTAATTTTCTGTTTTTTATTTGTATAGTTTTCTGGCGATAATTTTGTTATATTCGCTTTAGTATATGGTTTGGAATGAATTCATTCTCAATTACTTTTGGTCGCGTTATTATATTGTGAGATATTTATCGACGAAATTTATTTGGCATGCATTATTATTTATAACTATTAGCTCAAAATGATATTGGAAAGAACCCTTATTGTCATTCACCAAAGCGATATCGCGACGCTATACAAACGAAATTAATAAGTCGTTAGAGTAATTTCAAAAACATTGTATTACCGAAGTTTTTTCCCGATATGACTCCGTTCACTGTTAGAAGAGGAATGAAACAAAAAAACAATTGAAATCCACATATAAATATGAGGGTTTTTTCCCCAACCTCCTATGGACCATAGAGAAACGAGAAGCATTAAGAACAAAATGAATTTATTACCAAAATTTGTCTTCAAACATGTTCACATTTCGACTATTCGCCGTGAAGATTCAGGCATTTGTCATATCGGTAGGGCAGGTTGAAAATCCCCTCTTCGAAGAATGTTCCCGCCAGTGATGTGAGATGTGGAGATTCAAAGCAACTTTAAGGACCGTTTTTCTGGAAGATTTGTCCTCCTAGCCAGTTCTTCAAATTAGGGAAGAGATGAAAAACACTCGTCGCTAAGTCGGAGCTACACGACGGGTGATCAGGCACGCCCATTTAAACTGCATTAGAATCTGCTGGGTTGCAACCGCATTCTGAGGGCTGGCGTTGTCATAAATAATGACAACTCCAGAAGTCAGAAAGCCTCTTCGGAGTCGTAAAGTCTGACAAGAAACAGCTGCATTGATCGTTTACCAAAAATCTACCTTATGCTTGAAGAAAGCGAATAACACTACAGAACACGCATTTGGTAGGAGTATTAATTCTTCCAGTCGTGTTTACATGCGGACAGATCAACTGGAACTGGCCAACTATGACCGAAAACTTTAACTGAATGAGCTAGACAGCTAAGTATACCATCACTGTAGTTTGGATAGTTAGCGCGCAATTTATTAACATGATGATGATTTTAAAATTATTTTTTTGTAATTGCAGAATCCATGTTATAGAAATGATTTATAACGCTCAGAAGGGCAAGGCATTGGGCATAGAGATAGGAAATTGGCACGCAATAACTTCTTGGGTAACTTTGGCTCACTTTCACATGATTTTTCAAAACTTTAATTATATTTTTATTTAAAATTAATCTATATTTTAATAGGTTTCCTCAGTAATTTCGGAGTATATTAATCCACAGAAAAATAGTTCTTACACCAATTTAAAATACGAAAAATTAGTGTTTCAGTGATATTAATTTTATGTCCATTTGTTTTGTTTCTAATTTTGAATAATTGTAATGTTATTTTTAAGTATATTTCACATCAATACTTTTCATAGTTATAGTTGCTGGATTTTTATTTACTCGCAATGCGAAGATTTTAAATACGCTTTCTATATGCATGCTATCTTTGCTACAATTAACAGTATATTTTTAAAATAATCTAAAGACATATAAAACCAAAAACTACATTATCCTACGATGTGCCTGACTAGATGTTTGAATCTCCTTTAATTTATTTAACCTCTACATCTTCTTATAGAAATCCCTCAACACCATAGTATATGTAGCGCCCGACAAACAACCTCGCCGCTTGAATCCTCATAATTGCTACAGCTTTCAGCGGATACCAGGTATTTTCGAAATCATTCGCCAATCATTTCGAAGCTTCCGTAGCTATGAGTAGTATGAACTCTAGGCAGTTATTGTGAAACTAGGCGTGAGCACTCATTGCCCAGGTGTTAAGTATAGCGAAATAACTTTTTATCCGTTATTGACTGATCATTTCTGCAATTCCCTATCCATTGAGCTCATCTGTGTGGCATTTCTGATTATACATTTCTCTGCAATTCTGGTTCGATTTTCTGCTTTCTACAGGATGTCCAAGAATTGTTAGACACTTTTCAAAAATCAATGAAAAAACAATAATGCTTCGACTACGATTTTTTTCAGTGAGAGCTAATTTTGAAAACTTTTTTCAGATATTTAACACAACGTTTCGGTGGTCCAAGGAGTCGTAAATTACTAAAACTCAATTTATGTTTAGAGACATTATTGCTATTGCTGTAGTTAAGAGGTAGCAGAGAGAGGATCATCTAATTTTATAGTTCAGTTTCAGTCACCGGTGACAGATTTCCAATTGCATTGGCTACCGTTCAACAGAAGCCGATGCGCGCTATCTGGTTTCGTTTCTTACTTTTTCTTGAAAATCTTGAAAGCTTTTGAATTTTCACACTACATGTGAATTAACAAATTAAAGAGCGAGCGTAAAATTCCCTATAAATACATGCTCTTATTTTCTTTCAGTGTCAATATTTTCGCAAATAATGGCTCTAAACTAATTTTTGATTTTTAGTAATTTACGACCCGCTAAACCACCGAAACGGTGTGTTACCTATCTGAAAAAAAATTTTAAATGCGCTCTCATTTTAGAAAAAAATCGCAGTTGAAACATCATGAGATTATTTTATTATTTTTTAAAATGTGTCTTAATTTCAAAAAATTAAGACACATTATAATTTAAAAATGTGTGTTAACAACACTTAATTTTAAAATGTGTGTTAACAACACTTAATTTTAAAATGTGTGTCAACAATTATCGGACAAACTATATACTCCCAAACAGTTTGAAGTCTGAATTTTAAATCACTCTATATGCTTACCAAATATTAAAGACAATTTGAATTTCCAATTTAACAGACACATTGTATTCTCATCTCCCATTCGGTATCGGAAAACAGTCGGGACATTTCCCTAAACCATTTATCCCGAATAATTTCGAAGAGCTTTATTACTACCGCAGGACTTTCAACTGTTGCCTTGGCAAATCGTGCTGGAATTACACGGAAGGAATTTACCATTGATTTAAACTGTTGGATAGAATGTTTAAATGAATTTCAAACACGATTCTGTGTTGTTCTCGAGTGGATTATGTCCTTAAGCTGTGCTTTTATTCCTTCTATATATGTTAGGGATTGTGGGTTATATTACAAAAGAATACTAAAGGATCATGTTCCAGGATTCTTTGCTAAAATAATAAATGTCAATGGTTGGTGTCATGTGAGGTCACTCGAGTGTAAAAGGCTCCTCTTCATGCTGTGATGATTCTTGAGGATTCCATTATAAAGCATATGATTTGAAATTACTCTGTGTAAACTGGGATTAATTCAGGCATAAAGAAAAGATGGGTTTCAGCATTACCTCCGGAACTTCTAAATGAATGCAAAACAGTTTATTGTCATAACTTCCTTGCAAATTGCAGCCCGAAAGACTATAATACTATTTTAGAATCTACAGCAAATTACCCTGTTATGAACAATCCTTAGTGTTCGTTGCCATATCTTTCATAAAAAATATTAAATATTTGATATATAAAATATATGATAATAATAATATAAAATATATAATATATAGAATATTTCTGAGATCTGAGCGTTTTTGGTGATCGAGTTTTATTGCTTGTAATAGGTAGTTCCAATCTATATATATTTAAATAGGTCATTTGGAAGATTTCAGATTTATGTAGCACTTAAAATTATTATAGAAAGCACACACATTTTTCGGCTAAAGTTTCTGTCATATTAATAATTAATCTAAAATTTTGATATGTATGTGCTTATTATGTGCAGATATTAACATTTCATTAGCGCAAGCAAGAAATCTCAAACAGTTTGTTTGAAAACAAGAATTTCGGCTGAAGAAAAAAAAAATCCTTCTTTCCATACAAATATTTATGATAAGCTTCTTGTGGTTAATATTTGAGATGATATTCGGGTTTCCGCGCTCTTGAATTCCTCGGAAAGCAATTAATATATTTATCACGTATCAATTTTTCCTCTTTAAAAGACCGCTACTTAAGTACAAGATAATAAGTATAAGAGTCTTCTGTATGATTCAATTGAATTTTTGAGACACACTTACTTATCTTGAATTCTAACTTTATTAAGAAATTCATCTTCAAACTTTAATAAAAATTTCTTAAGGAGAAAATATGTTTGTTCTTTAGTTCAAATTGAATGAGTGAAATATTAATTTAAGCCAAATGCATAGTTATCGATAGAAAGTTGATACGTCCAAATAAAAGTTCTATCTGTAAAGGAGCTCTTCGTGTTCAATCTTTTTTTTTCAAAATTATCAACTTTTTTTCAAAAAAAAGTATCAAAGAATAGGAAATTTTTCTCGGAACTTCATTTTATCTTAATGAAAATTTTATGTTTTAGTTGTGTCGTCTATATATTTTATTAATATACAAAATATATTTTTTCTTTCCTGAAATTTGTAAGGTGTTTTATTTATTTTTTGTTTATGAAATGAAATAAAACACTTTATTTTTAATTTTTAAAATTCCTTAACAAATAAATGATTTTTTATTGCTTAGTCTGGGAATTTAATGAATTACATATTACTTTATATTTGATATATCCAAAATTACTAATAATCTAATAACATTTTAATACTTTTCAGTGTTATCATATATTTTAATCTTATTTAAAATAAGGTATCAAAATCAATTATTGTAATTTCTTTCCATATTGTTGGTAAACTTTTCTTACATGCAGTTGCAGGAATTTGTACAATAGCATGTTTAAAATAGCCCGTATAAACCAAATTTTAAGTATGATCTGTGTTCAGATAGGATCAATAAATTCCCATTAGAAATAATCAGTCACTTGGATGATTTAAGAAATATGAAACGGCAACTTTGTCTAAGATAATGAGTTCGATTCTAGATCAAAGATGTTAGATTCTTTTTTATATTTCAAAAATGCAGTTTTTACTTTCGCTTAGTGTTAAGCCTGTTTTATTTTTTCGCTATTTGTAAGTGTTAAAGGTTTGGTTCTTACCTGACACCCGAGGGGTCTTAAAGTAGCATTGCTGGATTACCCAAAGCAATTAGACCACTGTAGAAGCGAATGTTACAAATGGTTTTTTGTTTAATTTTTTTCAAGCCACCGGAAAATAGTTAAAATCCCAGCTTTTGACTTCTTCTATCTACCTCTACATTGATTTTTCCTATGTTACAACAAATTACTATTTGCATTGAATGAGAATTACGCAAAATATTTTTTAAAAATTTGGCTTTCGACCAATATTACGCAATTATGAATTGACATTACTCTAGTTTTAACAAATACACGATTTTCGGAAGGCCATCCGTCCATCATGGAAATGTAAATAAAAATTGAAATCAAACCCGCCATTTTTGGTCATGAATATACCACTCTACTACGAGGCCATTGCGACCTCGGGACATTCCTTCCAACTAAATTAATATGCCAGTTTTTACATTAATAATTAATTAAAATATAATTAGAAATATTTTACAAGTCATTCTCATCATAAAAAATAATCCTTTTAATTCATACTTTCAGATATCTGCTTTCTTGAAATCTGCGTTCAGCAAACTCACTTCTAATTGATTTAATCATATATTTAAATACAAGACATTCATATAGGAATAAATTATATATATATATATATTTCCTTAAGAAATATACTTTAACCAAGTTTCATCATTTGCGTACAGATTTGCGTATTAGTTCGGATTTTCATTAGTTTGGACGATGTCTGAATTTGAAAGAAAATGTAATTTGTATAGTGAATTTTTAGTTCTATGATTTGAATGATTATCAATTAATGGGATATATTATGTTTTGGCGTTCTACTAAAATGATCATAATGCTCTGCACATTATAATAAAGAACTCCATCACTGACGTTCTCATCCAATTAAACTTTTCTCGGCTCATAATAGCCTGAAATTTGCATCAGCTGCATAACACCACAGCATACCCACAAACTCGGCGCCTAAACGGCACCCTGTCGGTTGGATGAGTATGTGTGAAACGTTATTGAAAAGCAAAAGCAAAAAAAAAAAAATTACAACATTAGGATATAGATACACTTGAAAGGGAACATAATTATACATGAACAAAGAAGAATAAAATAAAAACACATTGAGGATTACAATCCGAGTATTACAATGGAAATTTACAAGGGGAGTTATCAAATT
The DNA here is from genome assembly GCA_013235015.1 of Araneus ventricosus. Taxonomy (NCBI): domain Eukaryota; kingdom Metazoa; phylum Arthropoda; class Arachnida; order Araneae; family Araneidae; genus Araneus; species Araneus ventricosus. The sequence continues at coordinate 13,317 of BGPR01005852.1, forward strand.
AGAGTGCAGTGAAAGGGTTGAATGTTTCATTTAGTTACATTTTTTCATTCAGCTCCATGATTCGATGCTGATATCGGTGTTCGATGCGACGAAAAAGAAGAATTGAATAACGTATTACACCGGTTATATTAATGAAAATTGTCGCAATCATCCTAAAAATCGTGGGACTGTTTTTTTGTTCTGTCTTGTTATTTATACTGAGGGATCGCTGGAATTGTTACTCAAGGGTTGGCAGTGATGTGAAGGGTGAATTTTTCGAATGAATTACCGAAGAATTGGTGGTAGCTGGTTGCTGTTTTTGAGCTAGTGTGCTCTGCTGCTCAACTGGGAATTCTTCGAACTTCTGGTCCTAGGCGGTGAATCTCTGGAAGTATCTATTTCTAAGCTGGAGTATGTGATGGTGTTGTATTTTGACTTTTAATTAGGCCTTCGTTAGTCGTCAGGAATGTGATTAAATTATCTATATTTCGTCTTGAGAGATTTCAGAATAGGGCGCTCTTCCACCAATGGACTATGAATTGTGGGCTTGGTTCCTTGTGGTGATAACATAAAGTAAGTGGACATCTCGTTGCATAATGAAGGGGATTTCCTCTTTCCCCACATCCGCAGTAGTCTGTAGAGTGGAGACCGAATCTCTTGAGGTAGCTGGGGAAGGGTCCATGGCCAGTGGCGAATTGCATGCGTTCTCTGGACCAGTGCAGCTGTTTGTTAGATATTCTCAGTATAATGCTATAAACCGATCTGCCAGTCCCACCATTATCCCACTCAGCTTGCCAACGCGAGAGTCAGAGCTGTAAAAGTTGTTTCTTGAGGAAACTTTTTGGGAATGGAAGGCTGGCTAGCATTCCATCCATGGTTGCCTCCTTCGCAAGGGTATCTGTTATATCATTGCCTTTTATGCCTATGTGTGATTTACCCCAGCAAAGCCTGATTCTGGCATTTTCCAGAATCCATTCCATGTTTCATTTGTGCCTCTTGAGTGATTTAGCTCTTTACATTAAAGGATTTAAGAGCTTGGAGGTTAGACTCGCTGTCGCTCCAGATGTTGACATATTCGTTTGCAGTGTTGGCCAACTCGACGGCTGCTTTGAGAGCTAGCATTTCTGCTTGGAACACAGCATTGGCTGGGCTCAGCTTGTCCTTCTAGGTTTTAGTGATGGCTTCGTTTGCAATGGCACAGAAAGCGCTGCCCGTTTGATCGTTTATCTTTGAGCCATCTCTGTACACTTCAAGTGGCGTTCTATTGGAAGGAACTTGTCCCCCATGTGAGATTCTATCTTCCAGGCTAAAAAGTGCAGGGTGTATGTTTGATGGTGGTGATGGCTGCTCATAGCTTTCATGTCAAAATGGATACCTTCGTAATCGCAATTTCAACCCAGGCGGCCTACCCTTACCAGTGTTGATTGTATTTTGGCTTTAATGTGAAGAGGCATTATACCTTCTATGACCTGGGGATCCGCCCTTGGGGTGGTGTTGTACGCCCCTGTGATATTGAACAGGAACTTTCTTTGGATAGAAGACAGGAGTTTCTGTTGTCTGGCAGTGATGTTGTGGGCCCATTCTGCTGAGGCATAGAGAATGACCTTTTTCACCACCGTTAGATACAGCTGTCTTCTGATGTTTTTACTGAGTGCCCAGCTTGTTCCGGCTACATTCTTGAGCCCTTGGTGAAGGATTAAGGACTTGTTCTTTATTGCTGATAGGTGCGCTTATCATCAATAGCTTATCATCAATTAATAACTCCCAGATATTTTATAACTGATGTTTTTTTTAATGTTGTTTTGTCCCCATTTAATTTCTGAGTACCATATTGGTCCTGATCTATTTTTGTTTATATGGAGATAATAAGTTTTGTCCAGTGAAATTTCAAGTTTGTGCTTGTCGGTCCATGTCTTGAAGATTTTTAATGCTTTATTGGCCAGATTTCTGACTTCCTGTTTTGACCCGGCATTGACCAAAAAGTCGAAATCATCTGGAAATGCCTGAAGGTGCACCCCTTGGGGCCAGTCTTGCTGGAGCACTTCGTCGGCCACCAGGTTCCAGAACGCAGGTCTTTTGCAGGAGCCTTGGGGGCAACCTTGTTGCTGATTCCATGTTGCTGGGCCTTGTGAGGTGTTTATTGCAACTTTCCTATTGGAAAGAATATCTATAAGGGCCTCGAGGGTGTTGCTATGGTACTTCAGGTTGTCGAGGCTGTTTTTAATCGAGGTGTATTGCAAGTGGTCAAATGCCCCTTTGATGTCCAAGGATATCATCAGGGCATGTTGGTTGCTGTTCTTCGCTGAATTTATCTTATCGAGGAGGTCAAGAATTGCTTCTTCAGTAGATGTATTGGTTCTGAAGCCGTACTGGTTAGGATGTTGCAGGTTATTTCTTCTGAGGTGGTGGTTGAGTCTTTCCAAAAGCAATTTCTCCAGTATTTTGCCTAAAGTTGGAAGGAGGGAGACTGGGCGGTAGGATTCAAAATCCGATTGGTTTTCCCCTTTTTTAAGAAAAGGACTATAACTCCAGTTTTCAGTGGGTTAGGGAAGCATTGGTGTGACAGACATTTGTTGTAAAATGTGATGAGAATATCTGGATTGGTTCTGAAGATGGTTTTGAGTACAATGAAGCCTATTCCGTCATAACCAGGTGCTTTTTTAATTGGAACTTTTTGCATGATGCGGGCTAATTCGTTTTCGGTAAAGGCTTCTTCTCTGGCTGGTTGGTTCTGAGGCTGGCGTTGGAAGGGGATAGGGATTTGTGGGTAAGCTCTTGAAGAATTATGCTTGCGAAGGACTGGGAGTCGCCTTCTTCAGGATGGTCCATAATCATGAAAAGGTCTGAAGGGGGAGATTGCCTTTGACTATGGCTTTATATGGGATTCCTTATGGATTTTTCGTCTGCATGCAGAAATTTTTCAGGTATGTTCGTTTAGCTCTCAGAGACAGTTTCTTGTAGAGAGCTTGCTTTCGGTTGAAGAGGAGTTGACATCTTGTTTGTTCCGTGCCTGTGGTGTTATTGGCCCTCTTTTGAACCGCTCGCATCTCTTTCTTTTTAATGTCTAGCTCTTGTGTCCACCAGGTGACCTTTGTAGATTGTTTGACTTTTTTCAGTTTGCAGGCTTTCTGGCGGCAGCGAAAAGTCGCTCTTTGAAGGAAGCTGGTTGTCTCATCCAGCTGCTCCCTTGTGTTGCAATCTAGTAATTGTTGTTGGATTTGGGGAATTTCTTTCCTGAAGTGCACCGAATATTTTCGGTGGTCTCCGTAAGCGGTTTTGAATCTGTTGTACGTGTGGTTTTGTACACTGATTCCCAATTGAGTATGAATATATTTATGGTCACTCGAACTAAGTTCATCCCTGACTTTTCAAGATGCAGTTCTAGCCAGTTGGACTCCTTTGACCAGCGTTAGGTCGGGCCATCACTTTGCATTCCGACGCTGGAAGGTTGGCTCTGAGTTTTCTCGTTTAACAAGTGGAGGTTGAGGCCAGAGATGAGGTCTTCCATATTGTTTCCTCTGGGGCTATTATTCGCATAACCCCACAGTGTGCTTGGAGCATTCATGTCTGCCCCGATAAGAGCTTGCTCTGGACCAATTTTTGTTAAAAGATTTGCCAGATCTTGGACAGTGTCCTGCATCTCTGCATATGGGGAGGAGTAGGCCGAGATCAGATTAACAGGGCCTGTAATTGTTTGTATTTTAATTGCTGTTAAGTTAGTTGTGGAGCAGATGAAAATTGGGTTATTTGTAGATGTCAGCCAGATGATTCCAGCTTTGTTGTTACTTGAGAGCCACTGGTGCTATTTTCTTGGGATACCAGCGATTTTACCTTCCTTTACATAAGGTTCTTGCACAAGGAAGTGATTTATATTGATCTCCGATGCTAGTTATTCTGGGTGACCTGTTGCCACTTTACTATTAGCTAGATTTATTTGTATTATATCTATTGCCGTTGTGGTTGTGCTGGACGTTGGCCATGGCAAGTTTGATTTCTTTTGTAGTCTGAACTGTTGAATGTTGTGGGTAGTTTGGTTTTCGTTGCTATTGGATTGGATGGAGGTGGGTTGAAGATAAACATTTTGAGCATAATCATTAATAGTCTCTAGTTTCTTTGTAGAGGGCTACCTATCCCAAGCAGCAGGAGCAGCCGCTGTCGGATGTGTGGTGATAGGCAGGAAACCTTGTTCCGTGGAATTGGTTGTGCATAGCACAATTGATGCAGACCACCTGAGGTGATCTGCACTTTCTGGTGCGATGGTGACCAGCACAGCTACTGCATGAAGGCCTATTGGAAGGGCAATCTTTTGCCAGATGTCGGAAGCCTTGACACTTGTTACATCTCTTTATGTGGAAACATTCCCGGACCTGGTGCTTAGTCCTGTGGATTGGGAGCTTTCCTAAACTTTTCGGCTTATGGAAGCTCTCACTTGGGGTTTCGAGAATCCAGTGGGCTGTACCTGGTTGCCGGCCTGAGAGCTTGAACCTAATATTCAGCCTATCCTTAATGTCTGCTTTAATCGCTAGGGCCTCCTGAACTTCGTCTTCAGTTGTTTCGTCAGGCATATTGTAAATTATAATGCTGGGGTGCCTTTTCCCAGGTTTTATAGTTTCTATTGTGGACTTGAGCGTTTCTTTACTGTTAATAGTTTGAAGAAACTCCTCAACGTCCTGGTCTCTTTCCAGCTGCTTGGGTATAGAAGCAAGGTCGGGTTTTTTTTGCTTTCTTGATGTTTCTTGGTGACTTCTGCGTATGTGGTGGATGAATTTGGGGATTTTCTCTGCAGCGAGGGAGGTGCTGGGGTGATTTGCTGTGATTCTGGTGAGTTGGATGAGGTGCTTAATGCCGTTTCTGTTTGCTGTCCGATACATCTGGATTTCGGTGGTGGATTAGTTTGTTGTTTCGCCTTGGTCTTGTTTGATTGCAAATGTTTTGCCTTGGTCTCCAGTTGGTCCAGGATTGAGTTTGCGTCTTGCTGCAATGAGACGGAAAGGTGAGGCTTGGGAATAGAAGAGGATTTCTTTGGGACCGTCTGGCTATTAACTATAATTCTGAGGCTTTCCAGAAGTTTTATGAAAGATGTGTTATCATTGTGAGTGGCGGCAAAGGGGGTCTGTTTTGTCAGAAGCTGACGAGATGGTGGATGGGGAAGAATTGTTTCTCCCTGCACTGGGGCTGCTTGTAGCTTCCAGAGTCTTGGTACGATCTGGATCTTCTTTCAAAGTGAAGGAATTGTTCTCCTGGATTTTTAAATCATGAGTCATGATGGCACTAAAAAGTACTGTCTAGCTAAAAATGCACTTATTGGTAGAAAAAGACTTATGCAAAGCAGGTTGCAGGGGCAGTTATTCCCCAGTTGCCTGACCTGGTGTTCTCAGTGCCGTACAAGCAATGATACCAAAAGAACTATAAAACACAATTTTGGTTAGAAATATGAGGCAGAGAATTCACAGGAGAGAGTGATGTGGATTGGCAGAAAAAGCAGCTGTTCGAAGGAAGGGCTCATGGATGAGAAACTGGAATTTAGAATTAAGGAGGAAAAGGGGGTGTGGGTAACATGCAAATGTGGAGAACCTTTTTTTTATTAAGGAGACACAATTTTTTTAAAAATAATTAAGAGAACAGGATGGATGCAAATGAAGAGTTTAAATTGGGAAGAGAACTTATGCCGAACTTTTTTAATATTAATATTTAATTATTTAACCCTCTGACTCCTAGCGGCCCTCAAAATCTTGCTACCTTTGTATACGGAGGTTCTGTTGACATATGGATTGGTTAAATGGACTCGTCTTCCTTTTCCCCTCACTACGGGCGGTCGAAAGCCCACTGGGGCGTGACGCTCTGGGAGAGTCTGGGGTGGCTAATTGACTGATAGTCCTGGATGGGGAAAATAATGATATTTTTTCAATTGTTACCACGATAGTAGGGGTTTCTAATATTTTTCTTTTTATTGCAAGATTGGCTCAATATATTCAAATAATTTATTTAATTATAAAATAATGTGGAGCACCGTTGTCATGAAATTATATTTGCCATGAATATTTATATCCCTTTTACTAGCTATTTGCTAAATTTTTGGGATTGTAATTACACCTTTCGTATCGTGCATTTATTTTAAATTCGAAACAAATACATTTTTATTATTTATAGAAAGAAAATCCGTAAGCGCCTTATATATAGATATATATTCGATATTAATAAGCAAAAGACGGTCTGAGGATCGCTATTAGTATATTATAATCAGAACACTAGCATTAGGCTTCAAAAAGAAATTTTAGAACTATATTTCTTTTAATAAGACTACTAACTTTACCAAATCAGTTTCTTACCATATGTAAAGAGAAATATTTGGTGACTCACACAAATAGAATAATCTGTTATTAAAAAAATGCCATACTGATTTTTTACATCATATGTATGCTTATAAATGTCCATTAATATAGTCAAATTAAATCTTTATGCTTGAAACATATGGTTACAGATATAATAAAAATTACACAGAATTACATAAATTAAAAAACTTGAATGAAAAATTAGCGGGGAATATCAAGGAATAGATTTCGTGAGAATGACAAATATCCAAAAGATATTCAAAGGCGGACAGATTTTTTTCTTTTATATTTTGTGATCTATGGCCAGAAACACTTCAAGAAATAGAAATGAAAAGCAAAAAAATGTTTTAATATTTAAATAAAAATACATATCTTAATTTTTAAACATTTCAAAAAGAGATGATATTAAAACTGTGAGTGAAAAAAATATTTAAAAAAATTTCATGTTTAGGTAGGGTGCTCTTTTAAAAGTTAGTTTCAAAAAATATTTTGAGTGCATAACAAAAAAGGAGAGAAATATAAATTTACATATGAGTCGCTCAGAAGCCAAAGATAATAAGTCCATTTTTGTACGTCTTCTGTTTTTGTAAATTTTGATGGAATTAATAACATTATTTTTAGTTATTAAAATATTCACTCGTTGCTTCATTAGAAGACTTTATATACTTTAACTAATCAAATTAATGAACCAAAAGTTTAAAAAATTATTGTATTAAAAACCTGGATTTTCTCAACTTTTTTCTGCACTTATCCGCATTGACTTCAGAACGATTCCTATAATTATATGAAAAATAATTATAGGATATAAATATACTATGTAAAATATGCTTATGTGAAAATACTCACGTTAGATGCTTCCGGTTTTCACTGAGCATTTAACTGTTGAAACAGATTACGCTGATTATGATAAGGCTCAAAACAATTTATGCAGAGGCACACTTTACATGCTTGACAAATCCAAGTGCTTTCTACGGCATGATTTCCAAGGGTTTTAATTTTTAGACTGCTACAGTGCCTGCACACCCTTTTCCTTCCTTGAATTTTTACACGCTCGTGTTTGTGAGAAATGATTCGAGTTGATGTGGCGATAGAAGGCCGCAATTTTTTTATCAATGAAGCTATCAGTGCTATCTTAAAAGTATATAAATTCATTGGTCTTTTCAGATTGGGCATATTAGTTAATGTATATATAATATGGGCATTGTTTACTGCAGTATTGATAAGAAACCGATACATATAAAACCACCACTTATAGGACTTGCGGGCTACATCATAATATTGTCTCTTCTGATCTGCAAGATGTACCCCTCCCATAAATTTGTTATATTGTCTTATAGTTTGGGGGCAAGGAATTGAAGTAACATTACCTCCAATTCTGCGTTTTGTTGACTCAATCGTATACGTGTTGGCAGTGGACACTAAAGCTATCTCCTTTTTGTCTTTCCAAATGGTACAAGTTAGATTTGGAGTTTCAATGCATTGAAAACACTTGCTCTCTCCAGCAGTCTTAAGTTTGAATTCTTTTATGTTTTCAGGGAGATATTTCCTATTGAGCATAATTGTACCAGTTGAATATTGTCCAGCGTTCAACAAGTCTCTCATAAGAAGAACACTGGAAAAGAATCGATCAAAAAAGATATGATGCCCAGTGCTTTTCAAACAACTGCACAAAAAACGAATTACATCATATCCTAGCCCTTTCTCACTACGGGGGACATTATCTTTCTTTCCACAATAAGGCTCGAAGTTATAAACATATCCAAGTCTGGAATCGCATAGCATCCAAACTTTAATTCCTCGTTTAGCTGGTTTCATTGGCATATACTGCACGATTCCAAGTCTTCCTTTATATTTAATAAGTGCTTCGTCAATAGACAATTCTCTGTAAGGGGAAAAGTGCTTTAAGAAATTCAACTTTAAATCTTTCATAAAGGGATCTAACTTTTGCATAATATTATATTCTTCATCTTGGGGATTTTTCTCTTCTTCTCTGTTTGACAAATGAAAGTATCTCAAAATTTCCATAAACCTGTCCCTAGTCATCGTTCGTTTTATCATGTCGTTTCCTAACATTGGGTTACTTGCCCAGTAATCACTCATTTTTAGTAGGCGGGCTATACTCATAATTAGCATTACTGACAAAAAATTCCAGATTTCTTCAACGAATTCAACTGGCTTCCATTTTGAATGCGTGATATTTTTCTTCTCCTGGATATATTCTGCATATTTGTTAGTATTCACTCGTACAGTTTCGCACATACTATTCGTGAAGAATAATTTAAAATATTCCGAGGGTTCCGATCCTGTTGGTAGATTGTGTACTGGACCGCTACAAAAATTCGGCGAGTTAACTTCTATTTTGGAGTTATCAATAGCTGTCGTCCAACTAATTTTGCGATCTTTATCAGCCCCTTTTCCATCTTCTTCAATCGCTATTGATTGATGAGATTGATCGATGTCATCTGCATCTTCTTCAGTTTCAGTATCAATTTCAGCTTTGTCGGTTATTACAGAGGAATCATTTCCACTATCTAACTTTGGCCAGTCATCATCTTCGCTTGAAATTTCATCCTCGCTTGAAGTAGATCCGAAAAGAATGGCATCTATTTCAGTCTGACTCAAAATAGTTCTTTTCCGTTTACTCATGCTTAAATTTAAATTAGCTCAGAAACAATATCAGTAAAAGAAACTCTCCAGAAACAACTAACTCGTATAGTAGATATGTAGTACGGAACTAGCAAGCACTATTTTCTAACTAAAATCTACAAGGGAGTAAGGAGAAAGCCCTTATATACTTTTTTCGAAGAGTATTGTTACATTTCACAATGCTTTTCCACAAAAAGGGTCTGCCTTTCAGGAGTGATAAATTAACCTGTTGCATCCTAAACTGGTAACCTTTAGAAGTGATTGAGAATAATGGGAATATTTAGAACATCTCCTTCGGAATTCAGTTGTGTCCTGTTGAATCCACACTGAACTAGGGAAAATAGGCTCCTTTACAATGCAAGGCTCTTATTTCCATAGAAAAATCTGTCGGACACATGTTCCATGTAATTTTAACCCCTACTTACAACATAAGTGGTTCTGAAATAGGCTGTAAAGGCCAGGTGTAGCGTTTTCTCTTCTTGGGTATTTTTGACACTAAAATTAGTGACAATTCGGTGATTGATTTGATGGTACATTTTTGTAATGACAATGCAACAGGATAAAAGACAACTTTTAACATAGAGAAACATGTTTCTGCATGCAAGAAACATGCTTCTTTCTTAGACTAGGGGAGAAATAGTAACAATTGTAAGGGAATTTATTTATGAGGAAAGCACAAATGTCTGTAAGTAAATAAAACAGAATGGCGAACGTCTATATTTCCTTTGTACGAAAAAAGATAAACTAGAAAATTGAGCGTACTGTAAATGAATTTAGAGTGTAACTGATACATCATTCATTATATCTCAAGATAGTTGATTCTAGATTAAAGTCTTTGCGATTAATTGAATTTCAACTAGTCTTTTTAATACCTAATTTATAAGAAAAGATCTTTTTATTTAATAAGAAGAATATAAAATAAAGCAACTTATCAGCAATAAAAGCAGCAAACTCAGAAAGTAATAAATCTACTGCATTAGATTCGGAGGGTTTTATCATATATTTAAAAATTGTTTGAGGTAAAATATTTTAGTCGAGGCTGTTTTCATTTTTTTTCTAATTTTTTATTTCGCCGGTAGAAATTGAGTAAAGTTGTTGATCTTTTCGTGAATTTTATTTTATGAGATTGTTTAGTCAATTCATTAAATTTTAGCCAATGTTTCAGAGAATTTCAAATTTTTCAATCCTGATTAGGTTTGGAAAGCTTTTAGAGTAAATGTGTTTTAATTATTGGTCCCTCAAATGTTACGTAGAAAAACTTCAATCAATGCTTTTTTAAAAAATGAAGTTATATCACTGATATATGCTTTTTAATATGACTCCTTATCGCTTAGAAATAAAATGCAATGTCTTGTATTTTACATGTTATTGCACAAACCATTTCCAGCATTGATTTTAAGAAAAAACAGAGTTAATAAAAACAACTTTAAATGTACACTTTTCTTTACTTGTATATAATGGGAAAGCATTTTATTTTAGTTCTTTCTCACTGATTAATCTTTGTTTAATTCATTATTATAAATATTATGTAATCTTGAAATCATTTTTTACACAAATTTGCAATTATGAAACGCCTCTTGTGTGGAGTTGAAATTTAGTTCTTTTAATCGATTAATTTATAATTAAGTTATAAAAATATTAAAACTGGTGTATTGTCACCGAGAAGAAAAATTGCAAGAAATTTTAAAAATCCAGGACATTACTAAAAACAATTACCACAGCTCACGATTTTTTTTGTTTTTGTTTGTTTATATTTAAAATCTTGAATCCTTTAATCAAGCCCATCAATCAAAAAATTACATATTCATGAGTAAATAATTTTAATTATATTTTCAGGAGTAAAAGTTAACCTGTTTTAAATGAAACATTGTTTATATATTAACGTTCAAAATGATATTTGTCTTCATTACAAGAAATTCGAAAAAATCTACTCCAATAAATTAATATCTAAGAAATTTAAATTTTTAAACAGTTTTCTTACGCTTCAATATTTTTCATTCAAATAAATACAGATCTTGTTTATTAAAAAATATAACAGGTTAAAATTATTTCAGAATCTTACGCTTCAATATTTTTTCATCCAAATAAATACAGATCTTGTTTATTAACAAATATAACAGGTTAAAATTATTTCAGAATCTTATTTTGAAAGTTCAGCGTTCAATTCTTTCTGAAAACATTTGAAGCTTCCCGCAGGCGAAATCAGTTCATCACTGTCAGCTATGAATAGCGGACGTTTCCCTTCCTCGAAGAAACGCTTGGGGAAAATTTGCTTTCCTACCCAGACCCCTAGTTTGACCCTTGCCCGCCCTAAAATCCGCATGGCTCGTATAGAACCTACCAAGCCGGCTGGGGCGGGTGTCGTAGTGAGAGTGTTAAATAGCTGGAAAAGTGAACTATGCAAAAGCGCCATGCATTATTTTTTAAGGAGGGCCCCAAGTTGCTAACACCGCCACTGGTTCTTTGGCATCTCAAAAAATAAAAATATTAATAATTGGGTATTTTTTGATATCCATGTGCTTATTGACAAAATCTTTCCAACCTAAAATCTATTGGCCATCTTTTTTATTGAAAAAAAACATCCAACCATTTATTTGAACAACCAATTTTTCATCGTACACACATACAAATCTGTGTGTATATTCATCTGAAAGTTATCGGAAATTCATCGCCATGAAACCGCACTGCTCGGTTTTCTATCGTATCGGCTAGCAAAACTCATCCGATATCGATGATCGGCTGATCTATGGCCGATGAGACATTTCGGAGCAATTCCCGATGAGAATTCATCCCTATCCGATAAGAATCCGTTTATCGGCCGATCATTGTGTGATCGGTTTCGATGAAAGGCCTTTCAATGGCCGATTACATTTTGCTACTAGGGAACCCTGAATCAGCTTCAGCTCAGTTTATTCTACCTAACGAACAACATGATTGAAAAACTGTTCTTTAAAATATTTAAAAATTCAGAGGGAATTCATCTGGCTCTTAAACCCTAGAATGGTAATGTTACTGTAGTCCCCCTTCATTGGTAACGTTAAGTCAATGTGACTCCAGCTCGAAGATAAATACATTTTGAAGGTCCGGCTCACTTTATGAACATATAAGTTTGATGAAAGTTAAATAAAAAAAAATTTAATTCATTGGCCTACAAACTTTTGGAGATAAATCACGTTTTGACAAACTAATTTGAGTACTATTAAGTATTGAGATTTTTTTTAGATTTTAAAAATAAAAAATCTCCGGATTATCCCCTGGTCGAGTGTTTGCAATTTCAATGTCGTATTTGGCGATAAAAATTTCACTATGATATTTTTTAGTGCCAGAAAATTAGAGTGAGCATTACAATTGTCTATAAAAAGGAGAATGCGTCTTTTCTTTTTAGCCATTTCTTTTTGAATTCCCTTCAGCCAATCGCTAAAAATTTCGTTTGTCATCCAAGCCTTTAGATTTGCCTTGTACATCATTGGGAATTACTTAATTTTAGCAAAGCACCTCGGCTTTTTGGATCGTCCTATCATAAGAGGCGGGAGCCTTTCGTTACCACTTTGATCAGCTGCCAAGATCACAGCCACACGAAGCTTACCCTGTTTGCCACCGTGGCATTCTTCACCTTTAAATGCAGCCGTTTTGTTGGGCAAACACTGGAAGAACAATCCAGTTTCATCTGCGTTAAATACATCATCAGCTTCGTAATCATTTAAAAGAGAAGTTCTGAAAGCCACTCTTCATAGGAAGATGCATCTACCGATGCACTGTCACCGCAAAGTTTCCGTAAAACATTGTTGTGCCTTTCCTTAAAATTTGCCAGCCAACCACTGCTTGCTTTAAATTCACTTTTCGAATCCAATTCTTTTGCAAAATCCTCTGCTTTTTTCTGCAACATTAATCCACTCACAGGAAGGTTCTGATAACGGCAATGGATAAACCATTTTCGTACACATCCTTCAACTTCAGGATAGGTCGAATTCCGAATTTTCATTTTCTTCTTGTTACCGGCATCATAATTTTTTCGATTGTTTCACGGTTTTTTATTATTGTTGAAAGAGAGATGGAAGGGATTTTAAAGTAAGCAGAAATTTCGACTTTCTTTTTTAGTTTGTTTTCATCCAGAAACTTCAATACTTTCATTTTATATCCGACCGATAACACATTAAATTTACGCTTTTCACCAGCCATTATCAAGAAGTCGAAAAAATTGAAGCTACAAATGTTCACGAACACGTTTTTATTCTACACTGGTCATCTACGAAATGAAAGAACACATCCCTGTCGCCAAAATGCACATGCTCCATAATAGAGAAGAAGGACACAGAAATTCTCCCGCCGGTGACAAGATAACAGCCTCTCACTCCGCCTTCCCACTTCCCGTTTCTCATCTCTCACCCCAGTATCCTATTCATTTCTTTTTCACGAAAAAGGGATAAAGAATGAAACGAGATCTTTCTCAAACTGGTTCTATTGCCAATAACTGCCACGAGAGTCAACTGAAACTTATTTCTCGGAGAAACATTTCGGCATACCAAGGGTTTTGAAAACTAAATTTCGAGATAACTATAGGAAATATAATGAGAATTTCGATAGAAATGCAGGGGAAAATTTGTTTTTCGAGATGTCTACGGTTTCGAGGTAAGGAGGTTCGAGATATCAAGGTTTGACTGTATATCAATTTAACTTCACAATCAAATCATACATGAACCAAAACTCATGTTGTGATCTGATAACCTTAAATGTATTACCTTCGTTTGTTTTATTTTATTTCAAAATCCACTGACGCTATAAATATTATCTCCGAAGGGTTTGCTCTGAGATTGTAAATATATAATTTTATTCGAGGGGCATATGACGAACAAGTTTTATCATTTGACGAACAAAAAGCGGCAAAAATGGATAGGAAATAGAATAAAAAATATATATATGTAACAGAATAATTATAATTAAGCATGGATAAAATAATCCATTTTATAATTTCTATGTACACTATCTGATCAAAAATATACGGACACTTTCGGATTTTCACATTTTTGAGAATTTGTTCTGAAAGGGTAAACTGACCCTCGACCATGTAAAGAATAGACTCTAACTCACATTTTACGGTGAAGATTCGGTTCTGAGGACAATTAAGGAACCCTCTACATATTAATGAAAACGAAAATTATTTTGGCCCACCCCGCTTCACAGAAAGCTGAAAATGAGCATTTGTAATAAATAATGCTTTACTGCGCATACACGAAATATTGTTCTATATACTGTTAACAGATGCCGTCATGAATAGCTACTCTAAATAGAACATAAGAAAGCCGAAGTTCGTGTCCTCGCCGTAGATTTTTCTTGAAAACGTCGGAATAAAACCATAAAAAAGAATTTGGTATTAATATGCAATTTAAAGATAAATCCCTTCAATACAATATTTATACAGAGTAGTACAATGGTTACAAAATAGATACGTTACAAGTTTATCGCATGTAGCAAAGGTCTGTGGTAGAATGCGATTTATCTATTCTATAACCATTATACTACTCTGTGTAAATATTATACTAAAAGGATTGATAATTAAATTACGTATTAATACGAAACACTTGTTTTATGATTTTACCTCGACTTTTTCACGAAAAATCTACGGCGCGGACCCGAACTGCGCCTTTCTTTTTTTCCTTCCTTTGGGAGAGGATAAATGACTTATGTCTAATATTGAGCAGCTGTTATTTTAAGCAGGAAAAACATAATATTTTAAATATCATGGAATATTTCCCTTTCGAAATTAGATATTTTCCGCAAATAGAGTCATGCATTTAGTAAGTTGAGAAACAAAAGAGTTATGGTCTAAGCCAAGCAGCAGTGGCTTGGTGCAAACGCGCAGGATTCGAGAGAAGAGCACGGGGGCTTGGATCCAACCCCCAGAGATATCTAACCTGTACGGAGGGATAGTGTGCTTATTAAATCCGCCCCCGGTCGAGCGTCCACTCGGTGTTGTAGCGAGGCTGCCTGAAGAGGATGCATCATCACGGTTCAAAGCTACGTACCTGAATAGCCATCTAATTGTTTTAATCGGAGGTAAATGCAATTAATCATAGCAAAAAAGGTTAAATCACGTAAGTATTAATAAGACCGAAAGTTAATTATTTTCTTGATATATTTAGTTTTAGCATCTCCTAAAATATTCATATCACGTGCATTTCACAGCAACATCTGAAAAGTCTTATCCGCAATACAGAAAAAGATGCGCCTAAGCAGTCAAACCGTAACGCCAAGTGCCAAATTTTAACTATAAAGACTTTTTATTTGCATTATAGTATCCTTGACAAATGCTTTTAAAGTTTGGAAGCTAATAATGCGAACATTATTTGTTTTATTCATTGATTCTATTGACTTTTGTTGATGGCTGTTTGATTCTATAGCATCGATTTCGATCATTCACTTAAAAACTGTGTTGAAATTCGCTAGATTACGATATCTGAGCAATAAAATTTAATTCCGATTGCTTTATTCTTCTCTCTTTTATTTTTCAGAAAAATATGAAAAAAAAGTATTTAAAAAATGTATGGAAAAATAACGAAAGATTTAAAAAATATGAACGAAAATCAAAACAGTAGATTACAGACGAATTCTTTGCATTACTTCAAAAATAAATTAAATTGAAGCAATTAAATGGCGACAATTCGTCTTAAAAATCTAGTTAACTATTGGTATAGGCCAGTTGAAAACTGCTTAAGAGTTTGTAAATACATCTTCACTTGTTAGATAAACACGAAAAGAAAAAAAACGGAATGTGTTTAGTTCAGCCATGGAAGTGGAATGCAACTGTCCCATCTACTGTGTTATCCCTCTCACACCGAGCGAGGCAGTTCCGGACGGTCTGAAAATTTTTCCCTTAACAGCGACGAAGGCCGGTCTGAGGCGATTGGCGTCTTTTGGGAGGAGGTGAAATCGCTTAGGAGATAAGCGCTGTAGGGGGTCCAATTATCCATGCGAACCGCATTCCATTTCCGTGTGCATTAGAGCAGAGGATGTAGTTGTGGGGTAAATGATCACCCAGGTTCGGCGTGTCCAATTCATGTCGCTTCCTACTCAAAACTCCTGGTTTTAAAGGGGCTAGAAGAAAAAAGTAGCATCGGGATTAAAGAGATAAGGAACAAGCTGGGCGTTAACGTGTTAAACAGATCTTCAACTTACGTCGTAATTTTAATAATATTGTTTGGACATATTATTTTTGAAAAACGGGCAGTTTAACAGAATCAATTCCTTCGATATTTCAAGCAAATTTATTTTTTATTTCGATTGTATAAGTTGAAATGTCGCTGCGGACTTGAAATAGTGTCCTTTAAATTTTTGTTAAAGACTCCATAAAAGTTGACTTACTTCATTAGGAATTCATTAAAACCTGTTTTTGATATTCATATCTAAAAAAATATTTAATTTTTCTTTCAACTTCTTTAAATAAAATCGTTTCTCTTAAGTAATATAATTTATTATATTAATCATGAGAAAATTACATTTACAATTTGCAGTATATAGTTATAAATATATATATATATTGTTCAGAAGGTTTCACTTGGATTATTAACAATAATAAACCGGTTATTGATTTCATTCACAATAATAAGAACAGTATTTCTTCTATTGAGACTTTTGACTTCAAAGATCTTTTTACATGCATTCCTCTAGCCTCTCTTCGAGAGGTGCTTAACTCTTACTTTTTTTATTACAAAAATATTCTCAATATTTCTTTTGAGTATTGGGATAAATTATGTAATTTTGCACATTTAATAATTTTATTTACAATGGGGAAAGTATTTTTTCTCCAATCACATGGCATTCCTCAAGGATCTTCATTTTCTTCTATTACAGCTAACCTCTTCCTTCATTATTTTGAGAAGAATTATTTACTTCTTCATCCTCAGGCTTTCAGATTCGTAGATGATCTTATTGTTTTTAATCATGGATCATTTAATATTACGTGGCAAAATATTTATCCTTCAGCCTTGCTTCTTAAACAAACAAACTGTAATCAGTTTGAAGCTGATTTTTTAGATCTGGATATTAAACTTGTTGATAATAACTTTTGTATCGATATTTTTGACAAAAGAATGGAATTTAATTTTTGTGTCAACCGACTTTCATATTGGTCTTCTAATATTTCTATTAAGATTTATAGAAACACTATTCTCTCTCAATTTTCTCGCATTAGATCTATTTGTTCGAACGAAATTTCAAAATCTAGACAATTAAAGCTTTTGTATGATCAACTTTTAAATAATGGTATTCCCGAAAACTTTGTGCGACGATATCTCAAGCAGTGATTACGGAGCTACTGACAAAGCCTCTTTCTCCTTATCTTTCTCTTTCCTCTGTTTGGAAACGGCGATAACTGGTTTGGCGTTCATTCTCCTCGTGGTCGCGGTAGCGTTTTCCTGGCCATGGTAAGCATATTTCGCTTTATTTTATTATTTTTTATGTTACGGCTGTTTTTTATTTTATTCTAGGTCTTTTGTATTCGGATTCTTTGTATTTGTATTCGGATTTTTTGTATTTGATTCTTTTTAAATCTTCTTAAATGTATTTATATTTTTTATTCAAGAATTCTTCCATTTTCATTTGTTTTGTGCTTTTAGAGGGGATGACGGTAGTTTTTAACGGATTTCGTTTGTCGTCAGCAGAAAAAAGCACAAATTAATATCATGAGCGAGCTTCTCTTCCTGACGAGCGGCTCGCTATGATATATTTTTCATTTTTTTGGTTTTTTCTGGTTTTTGTATATTTTTGATATTTTGTCTTTTTTTACTGTTTTTGAGTTTTTATCTTGTGTTTATAAGTTTGTTTATATATATATATATATATATATATACTACAAATTGACTGTCAAAATTGATTAACAATGTTTTAACTTTGTATGACTTAATAAATTATTTTAAATTTGTCAATATACTAATGATTCTAATACGGAAGTACATGCTAACTAGTTATTTACTTATCTGCTTTTTAAAAAATAATTTTAAAGTTGTTGCATTTCGCTGATATACTGTTACATATTGCATTATATTCTCATTTATAAGGGCTAATTTCCTAAAATAAAATAACCTTTAGAAGGTTTCATCACAAAATATAGATAAAAATCTAAAAAAAAAATTAGACGAAGTTTACTTCCCTAAAAATAAATCATCAATCAAAAATAAATCTGACAGATCAAAACTATTGTTTTTTAAAACATCGGGTATATTGATATGAATGCAGGTAATTAATTATCCAATAGTTTGCATTCAGTTCTTCACGGTTTTCTGTATTGATTAGAGATTGAAAAAGAAAATTGATTAGGGCTATTTTGTTACATGATGCGCTTTTTTACGCCTTAGGTAAATAACGAAAATAATTAGTGAAAAAAATCTTTTTCCTTTAAAAAATTTCTAAATTTCTTTAAAGGGAAAGTATTTCGCTTGAAACTTAATTCAACCTATTAATGGATTTATTTATTAAACAATAGATATTATAACGAGAAGAAAGTTTTAAATAAAAGTATAGGCAAAAGTTTTCGTTTAATCATAAGGAAAATTCTTGTTTAATGCTTAATCGAAAAAGAATTGAACGTTGAATTCACTTTGAGGTCATACTCATCCGTTGGCTAAATTTCATTCGTAAAACAAACAATTATGATGTGTCAATACTTTATCTTTGTCTAATTCTCGTTAAACGCCATTTCATTTTGGAAATATCATTTGTACTTATTTATAAGTGGCAAAAAGGATAATTATTTCTTATTACATCTTACACAGATGCATTCATTTTAACAAAAATATTGGTATAAATTGTTGTAAGATTATTTTATAAAAACCGTGAAATCTTTTCTGAATATATCAACATTTTCTGAATACGTAATTATCACATATTAATAATAAAAAAAGTGCTTCTGTTTATGTTATGAAAACACATTTGTTTGGACATGCATGGACGCATGTATAGGAAATATATGGATGGCTTTTTGTTATTTCTTTAATTAAATGAAAGTATTTACACATGAAGAAATAAATAAGAAAATCAATAACAGTTTAATGCCATTACAAACTGTTTTTCTAAAAATAATTTTTGTATATCTGTGTTTAAAACACTTTTCTGATCACTGATGCAATATTACCGTCTTTCTCACATTTTAAAACTGAATAAAGAATTAGGAACAGTTCGGCAACGGTTTAGATTTCTTAATGCCATTTCGGATTTGGGATTAGGTATATGAATATTAAAAAGCTAGGAACTGTCCCCCCAAATATTCTGTTGGGTTTCTACTCATGTAAGAAATTTATCATGATTTTGACCATCCCTTTTTATATACTTTGAAAACAGATTACTAATTCTGCTTTAATTAGAAACCACATAAGATACAGAAAGTTATTCACGAACAAAATAACGTATAACTTTAGAACGCATCAAAATATTTTGAATTATTTTATTATCGTACAAGTTTAAGCCAGAAATTGCTTTATTATCATCAGATTATTATAGAAAACAATTGGAATAAGTAAAAATAAAAGGAAAAGTGTTTATGCCAGATAGAGAAAAAATAATTTAAACTTTAAATTCAAACAAAAATTATCTGGTTTTCAAAATCACTTAAGTTTCCAGAAATCAAATGTATAAGTGCAGAATCTGTAAAATTCTTCAAACTATTACAAAAGAAAATTTCTAGGTCAAAAACAATATTATTTCTGAAGATATCAATCAAAATTCAAAATTTTACTTCAGCATTAAAGACTCAAAATTTTATTTCCTCATAATTTCAAAAGTTATTGAGATTGGATTATGAAATTTGGTATCCGAGCATAACTTTTCATGCAGTTTAGAATTTCTTTGATAAAAAAGGGTGTTGCCGTTGGAAATATTGAAGTTAGTGCAATTAGAAATATGTAGACGACCTCTTATGGATTTTTTAGACATGGAATCTATTATTAGACGTTATTTCCTGAAAATTGGTACCTTTTGTTTTAAGATAAAATGAACAGCAGCGGAATAATGCTGGGTGGATACTTTTTTCCGCGACTGTACAGCTTCTTCCGCATTTTTGTAGATGCCTTTGTCATTCTAACGAAAAGAAAATCTTATTATCACGCGATAATAATTCTGAACAGGCATTATAATTACTGCTGCAAATAAATAATGTGATGGTTCCAATCTTTCTTTCTCTCGCATCTCTGGCAGAATTTCAATGTTTTAATAAATAAAATTTTTATGATTCCCTCCATCAGTTTTGAATTATCCAATTTCTACGGTATGCAACTCAAAAATATATAAATAATCTAAAATATTCAATAAATCAAGCTAATATTTTCTTGGAATATAAGTCACAAGATTTCCCATTTGATCTTCTGAAATAAATAATAAAAAATTAATAGAAATTAGGATTACTTCAGACGAAGACATTTTTCAAGTGTCATTCGGATTGCCAAACAAAACAATGTTATACATTTTATACGAAATCGTATAATATTTTACAAATCTGGTACTCGAAATATTTCGTTCATTTGAAACATTACTTAAATAAGCTTTAGAATTCACGATAAGCTTGTCCTATATTCGAATCTGAAATCATTTGATCCGTCAATTGAACAAAGACGCACCATGATCCGAAATGTTTATTTTTAAGATTCGTTTTAAGAATTTGAAACTTCTGTATGCTGAGTTTTCATTTTCTGTGTCATCTATGGTTTATCGAACTCCAAAGGGAATCTTCGGTTTCCTTTTCTCTGCGGATATACCATATCGTATCGGACGTTAAAGATAATACAGTCTCAGAAATATTAGCATCGTTTATTATTTTTTAATTTTTACGAATCAAGTAACAACAGCGTCAACTCTAATTTTAATTCACCATCCCGGATAAGACAAAGCAAGCTTTAAATTAAAGAAATTTATATAATTTGTTACTTATGTGCTTGTTTGAAAACGTAAAAATTTTAAATAGAAAGATTCTTAAAAAAATAGTGGTAAACTTTTAAAATACGTGTATGCACATCCACACCTTAAGTAAATAATAATACCTTAAATAAATAATTTATGCATATTCTGAAAAAGATTCTAAAACAAGTCTACTGAAGTTAAATTTGTAAATTATTTCGTCAGTCATTCAAATCATGCTCATACCGGCGTTAACTCTAAAATAATTGGGCTCTTTTTAATTCCTGAATGTTTACGCATTGCAAAATAGCTTTATTTATTTAAAAAGTCGATTTTGTGCCATGACAATTGGCAGTTTAGGAAAAGAAATTCCGAGAATAGTTCAAAAATTATCAGATAAACATGGTATCCTATTCTTGAATGCCAAAAATGAAATTTCTTTTTATTTATTTTATTATATTTTATTTAAATCTAAATCTGAAATGCTTAGACTTAAATTCTTGACAATATTTGAATTCATATGCACCTAGCATGAACTATAATCTAGCGTTCAGAGAACTTCGTTAATTCGGGCTAACGAATACATTGAGTTAAAATATGCTGGCTTTTAATGGGTTAAGATCGAAAAGATCGCAACCCCACCAAGATAAACCATGGCTTTATAATAACCCAACAAGGAAAAGTCATATGAGGTTAGATCCGGGTAGAAAAGACATGGAGCATGTTGTGTACAGGATGCAATGTGATATCCCAAATAGGCTGGTCATATTAAAAGACACTATTCTCTCACCGAGGCAGTGTCTTTAAATGAATAAAGTGCTAAGGTGCACCGAATGTAAAGTCGGAACGCTTAATTATAATTTCGCAAATACTAACAAAAACAAGCACTTAAAGATAATCTTTCAGTACTGATAAAGAATACATTTAATTTTAATTTTGTTAAAACTTATGAAAGCAGAGACTTGTATGAATAATTCATATTGAAAAAAAGAGAGACAAAATTACAGTTTCATGATGTTAGTTTTTTTATCCTGTTAAGTTCCATCTAATCTTGTTTTTCTCTTTTCGTGAAAGTTTTTTCTGCGATTCTACCAAACGATTCAAGTTATAAATATTTGAAGAAAATGTTCTGTTATTTACGTATCGATTATTTATTTATTGCGTATTCTGGACGATGTCCATACTGTCGTGGTGAATAACAATCTCATTATTTCAAAAACATAATTCTCCTATCTTCACGTGATTTTGCGACTGTTAAGGTTTTCATAGTTAAAATTTCTTATAAGAATTTTATTTTACTTCATTTTTATTGCTTTGCGAAAATATTTTATCACACTAGCTTGTACATTTGATCAGTAATTTTTTTTATTTTTTTGGAAATGAAATGTGTTCATAATTTTGGTGTGTAATATTGTACATTGATTGTAAATATAGCCTTGTAAGATAGTGCAAATACGTTGAAAAGAAGGAACATCTTTGAGAGTCAAATTCTAATTTTCGATGTCCCTACAGACAATACTATCTTCACAATGAATAACAGAATTAGCTAAAATTTTAGAGACTTCGTTGAAGCGAAAATCTTAGAATTTTTTTTTTATTTTGAGGTGAAGGAAATCTACTTGTTAAAATAACTTTCAAATTCTCAATTTTAGTTAATATACAAGAAGCTTTTAGTTTTAACTTTTTTCTGATTCCCTTCGGTTAGATAATTTCTAAAATTCATTTCTATTTACTCTACATTTCCCCAAAAAAAACCAATATCGCTATATTCGTTTCATTCCAAAGTATTATTTTTGGATTGCTGAAAAAGTAATTTCTCTAATTTCATTTCGATTCTTCATTAATCAGTATTCAACCAGTGTTTTTCACATTTAAAAAAAAATTGCTATGTTTTGAGACACTCGAATATTGCATTATTTCAATGCGATTTCTTATTTGAATACAGAATTATTTCACACAAATGATTGCACGAAATTTTTCATTTATTTTAAATATAATCTTAAAGAAGTTTTGAAACTCACATAAACTTGTTTTCTAAACGAGTCTGCAATCATTTGAGAGACTTTGATCGATGCATTGCACATCCACACATTATAGTCATAAACGAGAAGTTTTAGACTAAAATTTCGGTTTATTTTTTAATGCATCGAACACTAACCTCAAAACAATTAACTTCGCGCATTTTAACTTTTTCATTTTCGTATTTCATACTGACCAAATAATCACAATGAACATTTATTTTTGTTTACCAGCCCGGATACAAGAATCCTGGCTTCAAACAAAAGAAAATAAATTGGTAAAAAAATAATAGTATGTTGTAAATTTAAAAGAAACTTTTTATAATGAAAACTAATTATACGAATAGTGGTTAAATTGTTACAAATATGTCTTCCTGTATCTAATAGCTTGGTTTTCTTTACGTTCTCTAATGTTTAAATTATCATTTGTAAATAAAATCATCCGTAAAGGAATGATTCTAAGGCAAAGATATTCAAGAAAATTTACTAAATTAATTTGTAAAAAAATTGTCAGTCATTCAAATCAATCCCATACCGGTATTAACCCTAGAACAATTGCGATCTTTTGAATTGCTGAATGTTTTCATATTGCAATATAGTATCTTACGGCGAGTCATGATTTTGTAAGACAACAGTTGCCTGTTTAGGAAAAAAAGACAGAAAAGTATCCATAGCCTAAGTTTCCTAAATGGAGAATCAGTAAAGTAATTTTGTTTCAGTGTATTTAATTTACTAACATTTAAATATAAATCTCAAGTATTTGAATCTTAATTGTCTCAACATCTTTCGGATTCATATTCACCTTGCCTCAAACATAATCCTGCATTTAATCCACTCGATTAATTCTAGCTAACGAATTTCAAGAGTTAAGACTCTAAGACATTTAAGAATTGAGTAGGAAATCATCTGAACCTCTTTAATCGTTTTTAATGCTTGAATATTTGCTCTCGGTTTCTCTGAAATTTTTGAAAAGAAACATATTATTGACATAACATGAAATTGACAATTTTACATTTTTAAGCTAAAAAGGATTTTTTATTGAAAGATTCTCTGACCAAAATTATTTGTATTTTTCTCTAACATCTGTTATTTATGTCAAATTAATATCACTGACGAAATTAGAACTAATCTAGCTAGCTATTTTTGGCCAAATTTTAATATGAAAGTGAGTTTATGTTATATAAGTTAGTGATAGAATTATTCTACTTTTCGAGTTGAACATTATGTTGTTGGATATCAATTAAAAGTTAATGGAAATGTGGTATTGAGGAAATTTCACTTCTTGGGGATTGTAATAAAGCATTATAACTAAAGCTTTTGCTAAAAATAGTAAATGTGCTAAATAAATATGTTATTTCCTTATATAAGTTACACTTTATTTCGAATATTGACCAGCTTTTAAAAGAGCACTTCAGTTATGCAGTTTTGTATGTACATTTGGTGTCTCAACCCAAAGTACGTTTGATTTATGATTCCATAATAAACTGGTCTTGTTAGAAAATTAGAAATTGCATGTCATTTTAAAATCCCTAGAAATATATATTGATAACAATTCCAAGAATAAATAGTTTTCGAAATTCTCCGAATAAACGAAATAGTTGAGATTCATGATCAGGAAAAACATGTACTAGTAGAGATTGGGCAGAATACAAGAAACATTCGAAAGAAAAAAAGCCGCGGCATGAGTTCTTTTTAAGAACGTAAATAGGAGAGGGATAGGGCAGTACATCCAAACACAACGAAAATGGTGACAACAAAATGCAGCCAATGTAATATTTAAAAATAAAAGTACACGTTTTATGGAAAGACACTGAACAATATATCCTATTAGCTCTTTTGCCGAGATCAACGAGGATGATCATGACATAGAGCTTATAACATATTACCAAAGTGCCATGAGCATCACCGGTGGTCTCACTATAGTTTTCTGAACTTATTCTGAATTATACATACCTCACTTATTTTATAACCCATAAACTCTTACTAACAATTAAATTTGTCTTTTTGGCACCTCTGTGATCACTTTAAATTCCTATGGTTGCAATGAACGCGCTAAGCCCGTCTTAAAACCGCCTGGTTTAAGCCCATCGATAGTCACATTCCCTTTCTATTATCCCTGATGATGAGGAAACGTTTCTTTGTTCATAATTGAACAGTTTTTGTTACAAAATTTTATGAGGTTCTGTTATAAAGCTCTGACAAGGAAGGCTCGGCAGTAGTGTGGAGCTAAAAAAGATGAAATTTATATTTCCTAGTCGCTGTACCGTGGGAAATGTTACGATTAGTCCAAACTGTAAGCAGATTTAATATTTATGCCTGCCAAAAGCATGTCTTCAACTTATTTATTTCTATAAAAGTGTATGATATCAGATGAGTGGCAACAGTCAGATGTTGACTTACTTTGAATTTGATTTCAAAAGAGATGAGTACGAGTACGGTTGAATGATGTTACGTTGTACGCAGATACGGAGTTTAATATTTATTTTTTAGCGTTCTAATAAATGTTTATTATTCTTATAAGAAGCATTATGGATGTCAATAAAAAAGCAAACAGAAATCAGAAGCCGCATGTGACTGAAAATTTTATTGATAATTAAACAAGGCAGAAGAACTATGAAATTTGAGGTATGTTACGAATTTGCAAAATTCGCTCCTCTATTATTACAATAGCGAATTATTATTTCCAAGTTAAAATGAATAAATAAAAGTGTAGTAAGTACGAAAATGTCTTTTTTTTGTTGGAGCAGGGAAGTCCGACTTAAAAATATAGGTTGAGGAACTTGGAGAAGAAGTCGATGACAACCATAAATTTAAAGATTTGAAAAAGATGATTTTGGCGAGCAAAGAATACTATGAAGAATGTGCCAAGGAATGTTTGAATACGATAATAGATGAAAGAAAAGAAAGAGTAGAAAATGGACGAAGAAATCAAGAAATTCAGGAACGTAGGCGTCAGGAAGAAATAGAGGAACGGAAGCGAAAGGATGAGATGGAATTTTAGCTGCAAAAAATACGCCTTTGAGCAAAAGGTAGGTTCTCAAATTCCGTTGCCAATCATGATATAAACAGTACACAAATTAAGCCAAAGTTTGAACTTCATCATTTGCTGCAAAAATTTCATTCCGACGAAAATTATATAACTTTGTATTTAATTAGGTTTGAACGCAAACCAAACAAACTGAAATATTAGAAAATACTTGGGTAACTCATTTGCTTGCCTTATTGCCGTACGACATTTCGCAGTTAAACGCCAGAGAACTAGATGAGATTGCAAACGATTATAACGAAGTTAAAAAGATATTATTAAAACGGTATAAGTTAGCTCAAAAAAGTTTCGCAAAATATTTTATACAGAATAGGAATTTAGGAATCACCTGGAAAACAATGTCTATGAACTAAGAAAATTTTTTAATGAGTGGGTAAATGGAGTTAAAGCAGATAGTTTTGAAAAAATGAACGACCTTATTATAGCGGATCAGCTTGAACGTAAAGTTCCTCAAGAAGTAATATTTTTATAATATTATTATTATGACATTTTTCTAATGTAAGTTAAAATTTGGTTCAATCGAGATCAATTGAAAAAATAGGATGGTCGAATGTAAGCATATTAAATAATTATGCCTGACAAAAGCATGACTTCAACTTATTTACTGTTATGACAGTGAATGATATCAGATGAGAGGCAAGAGTCAAATGTTGACTTACTTTGAATTCGATTTAAAAAGAGATGAGTACCAGCACGGTTAAACTATGTTGCGTTGTACACAAATACGAAGTGTAATAGTTGTTTTTAAGTGTTCTAATAAATGTTTAAGTAGTATTATGAATGACAATAAAAAAGCCAACAATACTTGAATAACAAAATAAGAATTATTCAAATCTGATAACATCTTCCAGTCGTGCAAAGCGTCTATATATTGAAAAAAGAGGGAATTTCTCTGTTTCTTAGAATTTTTTTAAAGTTTTGCTTCCGTAATTTTTTAACACTATAGTGCAAAAACGTTTCAACAGGCATTGTTACATAACAAAAAATATTTATTCATTTAGAAAATATCTTCCAATCAATCAAAGCCTTTAAAATTTACGAAGAAATGCAATATTATGACAATTTTCATAATTTTGTAACAGTTTGCAAAAATCCGAGATGACCACATTTAATCAAACAACTTCAAAGAGTTTTTTAACTGAGGAGGACGCGTCCGACAAAGTGTAACGGGAAGACGCACAACGGGATGGGAGTTACGCCCAATTTATTATTTCGTTATTTTAAGCAAAAATACCCACAGCCTTCTGTTATATATGTTCCAAATGATTCAAGGAATCAGTTTTAGTTATAGAATAACAAATTTTTAATGGAAAATTTTAGTAACTAATACATTATAATATTCAGCGCATTGCGAACACATTGCAAGAGTATTTTTTTTACATAAACTTTTTCTACATTTTTTTGAAAAAAAATCATCGATATAATCATCAATTTGCAATGTGGATAGCAAAACATTGCTTCTAATTTTACTAATTGCAGTGGAAAATTTATTTTAGAAATTCAAATAAAGAATTCAGTGCAGCTATATCTTTAGATCCAATCAATTTAGGGCATAATTCTCTTTTATTTTTTAAAATAGATTCTATAAATTGAAGCTTACATACCTCTTTCTTCGTGCCTTCATCTTGTATTAATTATCTATTATATGAGTCGAGGCGTTAGTCGTCGTCGGTGAATGAGTAGTATTCTGCATTGCGTGTCGTTCTTCGCATTATTCTTTATCAATAGTCTTTACTATTGATGTATTTTATTCTGTTCTCTAGTGATGTTCATTCGACAACCTCCAAGAAAATTAAGAGACAGTCCTTTGAGTGCCCGGACTTCGGCCGTCCGTCAGATTTGGTATCAAATGAACTTCCAACATACGAGACTGTTATCTGATCTTGTTTTGATCGGTTATTTGAGTTAGCAAGGAAGGTCAACAACGCAAAAGTGAGTTCCTCTGTTGCTGAAAACGAAGTAGCACAAAAAGTAAAAGAATGTTTAAAAAAATAATTTTGTTAAGGTGACAATCCCTACAGTTTCCTGTTGCAGGGTTATCCAGCTCATCAATATCATCTTTGATAAATATTGCAATCTTAGGAAAGCTAATTACCAGGACAAAACGAAACCAGACTTTGAAAAAGTAGTCATGAGTTTAAAATCCAGCCAAGCAAATTCTTTGATGTCTCTTTCTGTATGCGTGTAATGGATAGATATTGCTTTTGTATCGGTACCTCCGAATATACTGATTTACATTAAATGTATGTTTGAGGAACTTAACTGCATTCCCGCTATTGAGGAAATATTTGTTTTTCTTCTATACAAAGAGACCACAAAGTTGAAAATTAGGTCAAAGCTACAACTTCAATAAGGAATTTATAAATTCCTTCTCGCCGATAGGTACGAGCCTCGTCCTTTAGATCAAATGCAGCCTAGTTTTTTTAGCTGCCGAGGATATTGATGATGGATACTAAACAACCTACTCTGAGGACAAATTGCCGCGGTATATGAAGATTAAGCTAAAAGCTGCAACAATTAATAGTGATCGCTACGGAGTATGTGACCGTGCAGCTGTTGATATAGCTTTGAGTGTATTTGTAATAATTTTGATCCATAGTGAGTTTTGTAGTCACAAATCTGGGTGTTTAAATCTTCGTGGTACATACCTTAGGGTGTGAGAGATCAAAACTAAGCAAGCAAAAATTACCATGCAATGTATACTCGCAACTCAACTTGCAAAGTAGTAATCGATGTATTCCAGTAATATGATCTGTGTTGTCTTGCGATAAAGATAATTAGAGTGATCTGTATTCGATATGAACTGGCGAGGAATATGTTGTAATAAGTATTAAAATCTCGGGAGAGTTCAAATATGTGCAATACAGCTCTAAGGGGGACGAAATGTTTGTAGGGGATAACATTTCACATTCCCATAAATCCCTTACCATCGAAGGTACAGAATTATTGACTCAACAAAACGAACACTTTCTGTTCCGAAGTCTTTCGATAATTAAGATTGTTTAGATGTTATGGTCCGAGAAAGGATTTTCAAGTCCATCTTGGGCCCCTCATTGGAGAGCACTCTTCAGTTGTCTTCTTGAACATACTTTTTCCTCCTTATATCTCACACCCTTATTAAAATTTGAAGTGCAGTTGGTGAAGGGTGGTAATATTTTCTTTTCCTTATAACTCAGAACTAACGAAATATCCATCTGTTTCCGGTTTGATAACACAGATCTTTTCATTAAATTTATTCTTCATGTAGAAAATGTGAAGTTGAACATTTCTTATTCATCTTTAGACTTTCAATCCACGTATTCGTGGTGCCCCCTCTGGGAGTTATAAGGAAATAAAATACCTCATCTAAAAATTGTCCCTGTAATTTTTGTAAGAGAATAATATATAAGGATTCAAAAACGGGGATGATGTTGCAAGTGGAAAGAGCTTTCAACTAGATGAATAAGCTTATATTAAGAAGCAATCGAAGTTAGAGTTTCAAAATCACTTTCCAGCCAATAACTTCTAAGAAATTATAGTTGTCGAAAGTCTTTCAATGAAAAGGTGTTTCGTTTTCGAAATGCAATATTTTTTTAAAAAATTTGAAATGTCTTTCTGTCCTCAATTGAAAGGAAATTATTTCTTTTACATTGCCAAGTGAGAATAATTTTTGAAGAATAAGCGGCTATTTTTGAGAGCTGTAATTGACGTTGGTATCAACACATGAGTGAGAAAATTGGTAAGAAATTTTGAATTTCTGGTTATCCCATATTCATGTTACGGGATAAAACAATTTGTTTAAAAAGGCTTATATGTGAAAGCATTATGCAGTGCTGGAATCTCAACAGAGAGGAAAAAAGAAATCCGAATATTTCACGGTTCGATTAATTGTGCATTTGGAGCTCCTTTAATAAAAATTAATCATCTAAATTTTTGAAAGATTTTATCATTATTTTCTCGTGCGGTAACTATGCTAGCGGAAAGAGTTCTAATCGTCAAAATATTAAATTTATATTCGATTGTATTAATTAATTTCGATTGCTCAAACCTCCTTTTCTTTCATTTCACGTTTCAAAATCTTTAGTTGCAAGCCTACTATTTGTTGAGCAGCTATGGAATTCGCAATTTCCTCCAGATGCCAAAATTGCAGTCAATTTTCGGTTCACATCCGCTAACAGGAACCAGTGCTTTTTGCAAACAAACAAACAAGTTTCTTTATTTTGCTTTGCAATTATATAAGTGTTAACAATATAGAGAAAAATAATGTTTTACTGACATGTCATTTACTTTACATTACCATTCATGTTGAAGCAATATATTCTACCCAACTTTAACTATTTCATTCATTGATGTGCTCTTTACTAATTTCATTTAAGGAAAATTTTGATTTGTATATTTTATTGCATAAGATATTTATTTGTATGAAATAAAACTTTCATATTCTTGAAAAATATTGTATAGATTAAGAGTTCTGGCATTTATTTAGACACCGGATATCACATGCGAACGGAAATTAAAATAAATTTATTTTCTTTTAGTAATCAAAATTAAAAAGAACGAACATTTTTTAACAACTAGAAAATCTTAAATCTTAATAGCACAGCAATAAATTTGGAATTATTGAATAGTTATTATTTTCAGTTTTAAGATGATGGAAATTTCGTTTAATGAGATTTATTTTTTATAATTAGCCAATTGATAAATACGAGGTTACCTAAACAAAAATAAAAAATGACAAGGGATATTATTGTTTAAGTTCCAATTCTATCAGAATACGAGCTCATTTTCAGAATAAATTTCAAATTTTGCAGTTTCAGAAGATGTTGCTGAAGCTCATAGTTTTATGTTTTTTTCGCTTTTGAAGAATAATTTGTGAAATTATTTCTATTCTCTGTGCAGTTTGGAAGCAAAATAACATTGCTATCTTTGTTTCAAAGGATTATTTTTGGATTGCTTAAAAATAAATTTCTCTAATTTCATTAATTTTTTCATGGATCAATATTAAATCAGCGCTATGTTTTAATTTTTTAAAGAGTTTGTAATGGATGTGACATTCGAATACTAAATTTGTTCACTACCTTAATTCATTCAAAATAAGCTATCGAATCCAATACAATTTCTTTTTAGAACATCATATCTGAGACTTTGCTGTGAAAGCATATACCTTTTAATACCTTAAATACGTAGCTTAATTTAATTCAAAATGATACACATATAATTTATATGTTTAAATACGCATATTACAACAGTTGATTATAATCAAATGAAAATGTAGTTTAAATGATTATTATTTAAAAATAAATGCGCTTTAGCCGCATTTCTTTAAATATTATTTTCCAATGATTTCGCAATTAATACCAAAATAAGCAAATAATATTTGCTAACATATTGAAGAGGGTTCTAAATCTTAGCTTAGACAAATATGACTTTGGTTACTTCTCAGTTTTTTTTCATATTAAATTATCACATATCTATTTAAAGCTACTTAAAAAAATCCTTGATGACAGAATTTTTAAAAAATTCACATCCTATTACTAATTATCAATTCTATCACACAAACATATGCATACAAATGTCCCTAGTAACCACAAAATAATTAGAAATTAGTTAGTACGGAGTTCACCTTCCCTGAAGAAGCATCCTTTCTTTTTTACTGAAATACGTTCCATCCTTTTGTCTCTCCATTTAAATTTGATTTTTGATATATCTATATAGATATTTAAACCATTAAAACTCAAATAACATTTTCATCATATACACTTATTAAACTGT
The DNA here is from genome assembly GCA_013235015.1 of Araneus ventricosus. Lineage (NCBI taxonomy): Eukaryota > Metazoa > Arthropoda > Arachnida > Araneae > Araneidae > Araneus > Araneus ventricosus. The sequence continues at coordinate 44,969 of BGPR01005852.1, forward strand.
TATTACATTTCAATATATATATATATATTGAAATGTATATATATATTGAAAGAGTCTCTCTCTCTCTCTCTCTCTCTCTATATATATATATATATATATATATATATATATATAGAGAGAGAGAGAGAGAGAGAGAGTATAAATCGTAAATTGAAAGAGTATAAAATGTGAAATGAAAAACGCAATAAAAGCACAATAACGTTTCTTCAGGGGATGAAGTTATTGTGAATTGCTAAACATAAAAGTTTGACATTTTCTTGCAATCAGTTGCGCCATAAGGCCTAAAACACTGATTTTCATCCCTAATGCCAAACCAACCGCAAAAAACAGAGAGAGGAGTTTTGAATAATTAAAACAGAATTACGATGTGATAAATTTAGAGAAAAGTAAGAATAAATATTTTACGTACTAGAAGGACGGATGTTGACGTGGCAGTGTATGCGGAGGGTCACGGTACAGACTGGCGTTGAATTGGCGTGAACAGGGTGTCAAGTAACAGTTTCCGCGCTTAACTTTTGTCTTTACTCAGATATACTTTCATTACGTTTTTCTCATATCCTTTCGAATTTGATATGAATGTTTGTAATTTATTTTATTGTTTTTCTATTACGTGTTGCCTCTTATATATATATATATAACAAATAAGAAACAAACATAGCAGAAATGTACAAAAACACTATCATTAATCAACTCATAAGAATTAACAAAACATGCAGCGATAAAAATTCAATCAAGAAACAAATTCAGCACCTTATAAATAACCTTAATAGTAATGAAATTCCTACCTCCTTCTACGAACCTTTAATTAATGGCCTTAAGTTGTAAGTAAAGGATTGAATATTAGTATATAAGTAGGGGGTAAAGGATTGAATATTAGTTTTAATTAGTATTCTAATACTGTGGTAGAGTCTCTCAAGCCAGACAGGTCTAATGTGATTACCTCGAAAACGCATCTTTAAGTCGTTTATTAACGGATTTATTAACAGATAGACAGACTTCCCTTGGACGGATTTTGTCCAGTGGAAAGACATAAGTTTGTAAGAATAATGCCAACATTTCCAAGTTTAAGAAAATAATTCGAAGTTATAAAGAACTTAACGTTTTGTTATTCTCGAAACAGTTGAAAACGGATTTTTAGGTTTCATTTCGCTAACTTATTCAAACCTAAGAACTTTTTAGTGCTCTTGTATTTCATTGGTAGAATATTCAATAATCGTGTTTGTTAATGGGAAAAAATGAGCTCAAACACCCGAAAAAATGAACTTGAATTATGAAAGAAAAATAAATCGAAGCTGGTTCATTAGAAGAATTATTCTTATAAAACAGATTTTATGAGAATTAGTATCTAAGTAAGCTTTTCATATTTAAGAAGAGAAAAAAAAATGAGTAAGATTTTGAAATTTTCCTGAAAACAAATTAAAAATTCTCACGACGAAAAAAGAAATGAAAATAAAAATAAAATAAGATTGTAAGATCAATTCGAGAAATTTTTGTTCAAACAGCCGAGCAAATTCTAAGTTTCAATGAATGGGAAAAAGTTTGAAATATTTACAAAGTCCGAAAGAAATATGTTTAAATGTATTAATTAAATATTAACATATTAAATAATTAACACAAATTTTAATTAATGTTAAGTAATGATTGAAAATTGTTTAATTATCGCCTGAGAAAACTGGATTGAAGCGACGTGTCCTTAAGATGCATCGGGTGATTTGATCTTGATCCTGCTAATTAATTTTAAAGTTATCAATTCTCATGCTTAAATGCTTTATTTTAATTAAAGTTAAGTTATTATTGATGCAAATCTATGAGAGAGATTAAAAGGATGTTGAAAAATCTAAATCATTAAAAACACTCGAAAAATTTTCAAAGTCCGAAAAAATAATTAATTCCTTATCAAGAAGTGGCTTGGACTTAATTTGTTAATTTCGAACCCACCCTTAAACAAGTTGAAATAAAACCACGAAAAATAAAATATCCCGAGCATGAGTATTTGACCACGGTTATCAAAGATTAATATTTCTAATTGATAATAACTAATGACAGAAGTAAGCAAGTCAAGAAATCCCAAGTCCCTAAAAACATTTGCAACATTTTTCAAAGTTCGAAAGGCAGATAGAAAAAATAATTAATTCCATATTAGGAAGTGGATGGTAGCTTGGGCTTAATCATGTGAAAAATATTATATATAATTTATAAGTATCAAATTATTATGTTATTTTTAATTGCTTTATTTTAATTAACGATAAGTTATAATTGATGCAAATCTGCGCGCGCGCGAGATTATTAGTAGAAGGATGTTGAAAAATCCTAAGTCCCTAAAAACATTTCCTAAATGTTTCAAAGTTCCAAAGACCGATAACAAAAATTAATCCCTATTTCAAGTCCTAATCTTGAATCGTTATCTTGAAAATTCCTTATCTGAGAAGTGATAGGGAAGGGAGGGGGAGGGAAGAGCCACCTCCCAGAACCTCAAGAACCTCCTCAATCCCTCGATGTGGCTGAACTCCCATTTTCTATCTACTTGCGCAGTAGTATTTTCTCGGAGACAGGATGTGAAGATTATTTTCTCGAATTCAGGTTCACTGAGCATTTTATTCAATCTGCTTCCTTTGATAAAGTAATTATATCTCTAGAATTATCATAACATTATGAAACTTGACTGTATCGAGCATATGTAATTAAAAAGTGTTAGTAATTCAAAATGTTCTTTGTTGCCTGGAATTCATGATTAACATAATGCTAAAACTTTCAAATTTGTTTTGTTATTTTTCATAATTCAAAATGAAATAAATTTTAAAAAAATGTTTTCATTTTTGAATTGACTCTAAGAGTTAAGAGTCAAGTGTTTTGTTTCATGCCACACAGATCATTATTCAACCAAACAAAGAAAACAAAAACCTCTCTTGTTCTCAAAAAATGTTTTGTGTAAGCAAAACGTTTTTTCAACTCCGTTATTTGTGTTCATAGAGCTGAGCGCTATTTTTTAATTAAAATTACCAACTTAAATAGAAAAATTGAATCTTGAAGAAGCCAATTTCAAATTCTAACTTGTAGCTTTGTATTGCTATTTAACTATATTTTTTTTAAATATGAGTTTTCTTAATTCGCGCGCGCGCGAATCTTTCAATAAATAGAATTTTTATACTGTCCTCTGTCAGTAACGTGGGCCACTCTGGCCCAGTAATAAGGTCTAGGCTTTGGCACCGGAGGGTTCCAGGTTCAAAACTCGATTTCAGTGAAGATCCGTCGTTTATTGGGTCTTTTTCACGTTAAAACATACGTAAGGGGTCAAACGTCCTCCTGCTGGTGAGCGGACTACCAGCTCAGGGATCGACCTCGACCTAAACTAAACTGTCAGTATCGAATTATCCAATTTACATTGTATATAAGTTAACAAAACATATAGTTTATAATATCCAATAAATCATTCTAATAGTTACTTGGGAATGTAAGCGAAACCATTTTCCAAATAACCTATCGAATTTCAAAATTTCAATTATTTTAATGGAACGCAGAATTATTGCAGAAGACGATAGTATTCAAATGTCACAGGTATTGCCAAATAGAAAAAGTTATACATTTCATAGAAAATCAGATTTTTGTGTTATGCGTCGGAAGAAATTTTCTGTACGTATAAAGAATGACTTTAAGAAGTTTTGAAGCCCATATTAAATTCTTCTATAAACAAGCTCCTGCAATAATTAGATTCGCTTTTTATCATGCATTACGTGAGGAAACATCATAATCGAAAAATGTTATATTTACAATTTCATTTCGAAAATATGGAGCTCTTTTTTGATATCCTTTTTTTAGTCTACAATGGTATATCGAACCCGAGAGACAAATTCCATTTCCTGTATCTCTGTGAGCATACCATACATTATAGGACACTTATAATAATCCGATCTTAAACATTTTATCTTAGCTTAGTGTAACTTTCACACTTTAATAATACAATCCGATCAAAAATTAAATGGTATTAACTCTAATTTTTGTTCACCAGCTTGGATTTTAGAATCTAAACTTTAAATAAGAGAAAGTGGTAAAACTGAGTTGACAGAATTTAATTTATTCTTGAATAAAAAAATTTTTTATAAAGCAAAATATTTTATTAAAATAGTGGTAAAACTTTTACTAAACTGTATATATAAAGTTAAACGTTTGGTCTCATATAGTTCCTTATTGTATCAAATATTTTTTGAAGATGAAAGAGAGAGTAGAGTTGTATTATTATAAGTAATCTAGTAATTCTAGCAAAGTTTATTAAATTTTTTGTCAGAAAATTGTTAGTCCTCAAATCAGCCTCATACCGGCATTAACTCTAGAATAATTGCGCCCTTTCCAATGGATGAATGTTCATGTCTTCCGATAATTATTTATAATACCATATTATTTTAAATGAAGAGTCAGAAAACAGTTTATTTAATTTATACCGATTTAAATCTTAATCTAAAATATTTGAATCTTAAATGTCTCAACAAATTTTGCATTCATATTCCTCCGAGTGGCGCGAACGTCTTTTTCCGTTTTTCATGTTCAGCTCAAAAGCAGAGAGCTGGTATTTATATTTTCTTAAACAACTATGGACAAAATATTTTTACGATTTCGGAGATATAATTAAATACAAAAAAAGATTGATTCATTTACTTTAAAAGCTAAGTTTTCTAACCTGAAAGCTAAAAGTTCAAAATAATTGGGCGCTCAGAAGAATATGCATCTTCCATCAACTATAATCCTGCATTCCGTCCACTCGATTTATCCAGCTGACGATAAAGAGTTAGGAAATGTTTTTTAAACATTTAAGAGTTTAAAAGGAAAATCATCTTTTCAAGTTAGAATATTTTTATCCAGCTTTTATGTGACTTTTGGAACAACAATTTATACATGAAGTCATATGTAACATATTTTGAACAATTTAAACCTAGAAATGACCAATTCAAAAATAAGGGGGCGCTTTCTTAAATTTTCGGTGTAGATGTGGATTTGGAAACAGAGCTCGTTGACTTTCATTTCAGGAATGGAACTGATGACAGGAAACTAAAAATAGCTCATCGGATGTGCATTAGGGCGGAGCGAAAAAAACAAAATTTGTCCTATCAAATAGCAGTAGGTGGCAAAAGCTGTCTATTGACTAGCATGTGACTGCTGAATGTTTCAGAATTTTTGCATTTCATCTTCGTTCACCGCAAGAGCAGCAAAGTTTTACTTTTTATACGAAATTTCAGATATTCCAATAATATCTCGAAAAAATCAAAAAATGCCCTATCAAATAGCCCTAGTTGGCAACAATTGTGTATTGACTTATATAGCATAGCTGAATTTTCTCAGACTTTTTGTATTTCATCTTCATTACCCGCAAGAGCCTCAAAAATTTACTTTTTATACAATTTTTCAGATATTTTATCAATACAGTTTTCACGGCAGCTATTTCTAATTACATTGTTTTTGATAAGTCCTTTTAAGTGTAAAATATCCCAAAACATATCAGCATATGGTACCAAAAAAGTGAAAAGTTTTGGTGGTAACCGTATATAATGAGGTACTATAATTTGATTAGGATACATGAAGAAAGATCAGGTGTTTACAAATCACGCTTGATAGAAATTTATGAAAAGATCGTTATTAAGATAGAAGAAATTTGGTTCTAATCTTCAATTCCGATTCTTCATCATATAAGAATATTTTCTTTAATAAAAAAGAGAATATGAAAAGCTATTAAGGCTAATCAAAACTTAACCCTGCCGTTAGGATTTTCCAAAATAATATTCAAACCTTCCGAGGAGAAACAAAAATACTTCTTGACCGCGCTGCGTGCAAATGCATGGTCTTTATTTTGTGACGGAGTGAGAAATCACGGAATGTGCCACTACAGAAACAACAATTTATAACCCACCAGTGATCTGACCTGGCAATGATTATTGGTACTGTAGATCTACAAACGACTCAACAGCTTAAAAAAACTGCCGCAAGGAAGGCGAAAAACCAAATTTTAAAAAAGCTCTCTTCGGTAGATTTCAGCTTAACGGGCTGAAACCATCATGCTAGGAGAGGAAAATGTTAAAAGTTTGTAAGTGTCTCACGGTACCTAAGCAATGAATTTAAAAAAGCTTTGGATGCAACCATTCAGCGAAATAGTTTCTTCGCGCAACCAAAAAACATATATATTACTATGCCTACTGATAAATGATCACATATTAAAGTCTTTACATCGTTCATCGATCAACATATAAGGATTTTGCAAATTTAACTTGAGTCTTTAGCTAGTAAATCTTCCACTTCCTCATCATTAATCTGTTTCGGCTGGCCTGGAAGTTCCTTTTAATTCCGTATCATTATCAATTCCTTTTATCCTCAAAACCAGCATTGACATTTTGAAATCGCTGGAGCATAATCACCACAAGCTTCGGACTGTAATCTCAGCACTTTAATTCAAATGGATGCAGAAGAGCAAACCTTCCCTCAAATTGTGTTTGGTTGTCACCAATTTGAACATATTAAACGCGGAAAAAATAAAGTATTTCACACTTAACTAAAGTAACACAAACTGAGAAATAAAGACACGCAATGATGCTTTGACATGAATTCAGCAGCAATATGACCTCATGAGATACAGTACCAGTTGCGCCATCTCTTAAAAACCACTTAAAATTAAATCAAATACCTAATAATTTGCCTAATACCTTAGCATTCAATGACATGTTTGATTCGTGCATCGGTTGGCAGAATTTTGAGTATTTACATCTGTATAGAATTCAAATTGGCAATATACTGTGAGGTTAGTAATTACTTGTTTAATATTTGTATCTTAGAAAATAACCTGTATTACTTACTGCACTGGTGATATGGTGATTTTCACTGAGTAACCGTATCTCACTGTCTATAAGCCATTATTTTCTCAGTTTTTTACGATAACACGGATTACAATTAAAATCGAATTCTTGAAAATTTTTGACAGCAATCGATACAAAAATCTATTCATAGGTACATCTATTCAGTGGATTCAGAGTTCAGAATTTTTTTTTATTTGACAGCAGTGCCAATCCATGAGTTTATAGGAAAGAAATTATCCAAAGAAAAAAATGGAACTCTTCATCGATTTTCAATGAATAGATGAAGCCCAACGACAGTAGATACATTTACTCTGCTTCACCCCAAAGGTCCCTGGATAGAAAAAGTATTCTCATAAAATTCAGAAACAATACATTGTTTAGATCTCAGGGTTTTCATGATGTGTAGGAAACAAAAATAAAATATTTCCTCCGTAGCCATGACTCCTTCGGAGACACCTCGAGATAGAAGCCTCCGACTTATCTTATGGATGATATGTGTTGCAACTGGTAATAGATCTTGACATTTCTTTCCTATTGTTTCAATTTTGGTTTTGTGTACGGTGACAGTTCAAAGGCAGAGAGAAGAAAAAATAAATTTGAAATCGACAGAAAGGGATTTATTAACAGAATAAAAATATCGGCATTTCTTATTAAACTTTATGAGAATCCGATGATATATTATGTTATCACCGAAATAAATAATAATAATTGATGTTTTAACGAATGTTGCAATCCTGAAACTAAATTTTTGTTAAATGAATATATTTATATATAAAAAGTTTTCATCAAAATGTAATTTTTTATCAATGAATTTAAATAAAATACATTCGAAACTCGGGAATCCGAAAATAGGGAATAATTGCAGCTGACCTCTTTAGATTACGGGAAATTCAGCAAGCTAATCTTGATAAACCAAAGTAATAGAATATTGAGTTCGGTGCTGTTTGAAGGAGTACGGAAAGATATAGCAGCGATTCGCATTGTTAAGTTACAATGAAGTTGAGGGTAAAAGAAGATACATGATTTTTCCCTACTAAATTAAGGTACTGTATTCATTCTAAACAAATTCATATAATTTTCATATTAGGATTAAACATTAGCTATGTTTATGATTGATAATTGTTATTTTTTCTTCATTTTCAGAACATTTAATAAAATATATATTCTTATTATCCGAAATTACGAATTCCTGGAGTTCGAAGTCTCAGGATTCTATCGTATTACCATAAAACTCGAATGCATACACAAAGATAATATTTGAGGCTTTTATGGATGCAAGCTATTAAATTAAGTTATTGCGTTACAAGAAGTTTTCATTCTTTGCCATTATTATAGAATTAGAAAGCTAGAATTTGTTTATAAAATTTTTAATATTTCATGCGGTCTTTCATCATGCTACGGCCTTTGAGGTTGTTCAAAGTAAACCACAAACTCTTGGTTAATTTAGTCTTAACGGCTACCTGTACAAAAATATATCGAAAATTCGAGAAACACGCCCGAAAGAAAAGAAAAATGCATCCTCTTTAATGGCAAAATTCATCAGTACAATTCTTCCTTTTCATCAAATCTACGAATTAGGCCCTGCAGATGGACCCTAACCCATCAACTATCTTCTAAACTTAAAGAATTTATTAAAGAACATGTATCATTTGTGCAACCACCAAACGGCAAAACATGACAAAAGAGTATTAAAAAAAAAAACAATTCAGTCCTTTTTATGAAGATCTACAATATTATCCTCACGGATGCAAATAACAATGTTCTCGAAACTGTGTTCCTGAAAATGAATAAGCTCGTAATCATGAGAATTGTTTTTTTCTAAAATTCTTAATTGCTGATCTATGCCCATTAATTCTAATATTTAATTTTGTGCTAGTTTGACCAATATAATTAAGATTACATTTTTTACATTCAATTAAAAAAATAACATTTTTAATTTTATATAATGGCTCTAGATCTTCATTATCCAATTTTAATTGCATCTCGCGCGCCGAAGGACTTGTCTTACATCTAATATTACCACATTCCCTAAATGTTTTTATACGATCCGAGTTCAAGACATGTGCAAGTAACTTTTTATCCGTGGACACCCCCTGCTCAAAGCATTCCACAGTTCCCCTTGTTAAAGCGCGCGACGGGCCATGCGCGATGAAATTATTATTATATGAATCTAGCATAGTTTAATTCCATTCGAGTTCTCTTCCATTTCTTCCGTTCTAATTTTTTTCTTTTATATTATAATTGTTTTCTTTTATATGTTTTAATTATTTTAAGTATTAGAGCATGATTTTTTTGGTGTTTGATTCTACAGTGATTTGTTTGTTAATTGTAGGACAAAATTGTTGATGCAATCACTGGATGCTGCTGCGATGGTATTGTTATCGCTAGTGTTTACCTCTCTTTCTTCTGTATTTTTTTTTTCTTTTTTGTATTCGATTATCTGTATTTCTATTTTATTGGAAGTTGCTGCATATTCGCCATTCTGCCTAATAGAAAAGTTTAATTATTTTTTTAAATTTTTAATATCTTTTGTTAAATTATATTAATTGTAACTGTTATTCTTTAAGTGACTTTCGCATATTTCTTTTATTACTGAAGAAAAATTATTAGTTCATTTTTTCTTTCTTGGTTTAATTAAAAACGCTTCCGAAATGAGGTTTCAAACAAGAACTCTTTTTACATCCAAAATAACGTTTTACTGCCATTTATATTTCCTACACAATGTATGAATTGCACTACATTCTAGTGAATTTTCTTATCGTCTGGAGCCACAGAACCAGATCTAGAACCTCCTGAATAGGCGAAGTTTAATTATTATGAAACTCTGCGTTTAGTTTAATTTTGAATATAACATAAACATCGTAATTTTCGCTCTAATACATTTAAAGAAAAAGAGAAGACTGTTTATTAAAGAAGGATAACAGGAATTTTTTATAGTTGCTCTTACTTTTAGCTCGTTCCTATAAGAAATATCTCTTATTGAAGCCAATTCCCAGATAGAGAAATGTATGTTCATATAGAACATGTAACACGCATGTTGAATTATTAAATACTCTTTTTATTTTACTCTGTATATGAGAAATCTTCTCACTGTGTGTTCAGTACAAAGATTGCGGACAAATAAAACGGTTATCACAACAACTATTTATGTCGAGCACAATGTATCTTTTTACCTCCCCGCATCCCGCACACATAATAAAAGTATTAAAAATAATGTTGTTCTTATAGCCAGTGAAAATTATCTTCTATTTAAAAATAGCTTAAATTCTGCTCGAAAAATACAAAGATCGGAACTTAAAAAACTCATATAACTATTTGTTTTTTTCTGAAGAGAAACCCTTTCGTTCGAATTTTGGGCAAACCAGTTATTTCTATCATCTCGACTTTTTTAAACTATTATTTTTTAAGAAACGATTTTTACTTAATTGTATGAACAACGCAAAAACATCACACTATTACTGTATACGTTAGCATCCCTCACATCTGTAAGTCGATCAAGACTAAGAACAGAAAAGAATCCTTACTTCAAAATGTTGATTTGTTCAAGATGGGTGATGCGATGTCTCTTCGAATAGAACAATAATATTCGGTATCTTAGACACATACAAAATTATGCCGATTTCCATTTCTTAGATAAACCCATTTTTCACAGGTTTATCTCATGTTTTATCCTGTATCACAAAAGGTTCGAAGCACATATTTGAAATATGTTTCTTTTAAACTATTAATGCTTTTATGTATCTACAATATGAATATCTTATTTTTGGGGAAGGAGACAAAAACATCTCACCGGAGCATTTCATTGAAAGCAAAAATTAATATTTAAAATACTATTACTGCTACAACAGCTGCTTTTTTGGGATAACCGAAAAGGCCGACAAATAATTTCCATTTTGTATATATTTTGAGGGGCAAAAAACAGAAATCCAAGAAATAAGTAAATTGTCATTAATTAAATTTGTTTACTGTTTCATATATTTTAGAAACAACGTGTTTTTTCATCTGAACGACCAGCCCAGGCTCAGTTCGTATCAGCGCGTCGTAGTTCTCATTCTTTGAAAACAAAGTGGAGGGAGGAAGGCAGCGCCATCTGGAAGATAATTATATCTGTAAAAGTACACGATTGTCATCTAATTACGAAAAATGATGTACCTTTGAGCTCAAAAGCAAATAATTCATGTTTATAAGTATAATTTCTTAAAATTACCATCGGTAAAATATTCCTAAATATTTAGACTTCTTTAAATGCAATAAAACCCAATTATTCACTTTCCTCTCATCGTCCACATGAATGCAAGCATGCTGATAATTTATTCTCAACTTCTAACAAAACTTACCTCAATTGATTCATTTGAACGTTGAAATTGCTTTCTTTCATTGTTTCAATAAATGTAACAACAATATCAAGAATTATATTTAACTAGGGGGTTTTGGCCCCTGCTCGCTTCGCTCTCTACAATGAAGACACTATGTGTCCTAGCACAGTTACTGTATATATATATTAACAAAAGAAAACAAAACAAAGTCATAAATGAAAACCAAAATAACAACAACAAAAAAATTTAGAATTTAGATTTTTTTTAGAATTTTTGTTAATCGTTTTGTGTTCATTTCCTAAGTTTACTTCATCTGAAATATTACTTCTTAGTTTTAAGTATTTATTTAATTAAAACTAATTTCTTATTTGATTTTTGCATTTGTTTCTATGTTTTTATGCATATATATATATATATATATATATATATATATATATATATATATATATATATATATATGCATAAAGATATTTTTCTTCAACTAAAACTTACAAAGAAAATTATGAAATTTCATGGAAAACTAATAAGAGTTGACAAATTAAAGCAAACATAATTAAAATAAAAATTAATTCTCAAAACAAATTAGATTTAATATTATTAACAAACAGATTGATGTGTGATGTTTGATGTTTTCACTTTAATCAAGAGAGAATAAATTATTTTGGCCCTAAAAAGGGCTGTTTTTCATATAATGAAAGCATCAGGAAAGCAAATTCAATAGGCAACTGAATCCAACTAAGAAAATCATAAGTGTAAGAAGAATGAAAAAATACATTTTAAATAATCAATGCATTTGCTGTCTCAGAATTCTCTTAAAGAATTTATATACATTTTAAAAAAATTCAGACTGTTGCATGTCAAAATATAAACTATATAAAACTATATACAAAATATAAACTCATCAATAGGGTTTTATTAATGTTACAATAAATCATCAACACCTAAACTAAAATATATAATTATAACATGTTTTAAAAATCAAAATTACTAACGTCAATCAGTCATTTAAAACTTCCTGGTACACGCAATTTACAATTTTCCTACTTGGCGCGACAACAGTCACTGAGTCAAAAGATTTAACATGTGAGAAGCCCACACATAATTGTCCATGACAGAAAACAGGATTGTTCAGCATCAAACAAATTTTTTCAAATGTCTGTCCTTGTGCTTTATTATTGTCATACTATAGGCCAAAAGAACTGGAAACTGCTTTTTTTGAATTTGAATCGCATATTGCTGCTAGAAGGAATGAGGGTTATTCGTGGTATAAAATATATCTCGCCATTTTCAGAACCAATGCGTTTTGCCTCTATAATGTTGCGTTGTAATTTGGTTACAATTAAGCAAGTTCCATTGCACAAACCTTTTGTTGGAGCTAAATTTCGCAATAACATTATAATGCATCCTTGCTTTAAATTCAATTTATATGGTGGTATTCCTGTTGATATTAAGGAGTTGAGAAATTCCACAGGAAATGTCAGTCTATCATGAAGAACATCACTAACGATATCATCAACAGTTTCATACACAAACTTGCCAAACATGTTTTTTTTGGCGAAATTCGGTAACTATGGTAACCCAATGGCGGGCGGTAAGTTTGGCGAGTTTTTCATGATTTGGCGCCAGCTTGGCGAGAGACATACCGTACACTTTGGTTTTACTGTTTTTTGATTCGAGTGAATCACTGGTCAGCAAATCCTTCAGTATTTCCGGCGGATTTAATATTTCCGGCATAAGATTTTTTTTATCCTGGCAACATTTAGTGTATTTTCCACTTGAATTTAGTTCTTTTTCCCCGATAAGTGACAGGCAAAAAGAACAAAGTCTTGCCATAGTCCCAAAACTATGTTCCTGTAGTCTAGAAACTTCGCTCTGTACACAAAAACGTTTAACTCTATTTTGTTCATTCCGATGGGATCGTCTTAGGAATGATCCCTCAACAGTTTCATTAGACTTATTTTCTCGTTTTCGACGATTTCGATTTATAATCGAAACTGCCCGACTTAACTCATTTTGAAAAAAATTCGTTTTCTCCGATCAAATCAAACTAAAATCGAAGATCCGAAAGTAATCGAAACTTGCGAGCTGTTCTCTAACGACGATTATGAAATTCAGCCTGATTTTGCGTCCACATAAGCATTTTACTTATAAAGATTCCTCGGAAAAAAATATCAAATCAAACTCCTCTGCTTTGTTTATGTTTGGAAAGGGAAATAATGCGATCCATCAATTACTGTACATCTTTCCAAAATCTTTAGCTAAATAGCGAGTATTCGGAGAACCACATAAGAGAAATATCTATAAAAAGTTTCTTTATTCATATGTGTGTTGCCAGTCTCATTCATCGGAAGTTTTGATTTGTATATTTCTATTGATTGCAAATATTTGATTAACATTTAATTTTCCCATTCATGAAAAATGTAATACAAATTTTTAGTAATGGAATTTAATTAAATAACATTTAATTAAAAGAAAAACTTGAAAGAAATTAATTATTTTCAAAAAGAAATAGTAACTAAAATGAAAGTATAATTTTTAACAATTATGAAACATTAAATTTCAATAGCACGGCAACGCATTTGGAACGATTAAATAGGTATTTCTTTTAATTTTATGATGATGCAAAACTCGTTTCCTGCAAGTTATGATCTTTAAATTAACGGCTGTTCGAAGATCTGTAACCAAATATGAAAAGTGGCAATAGACTGTTGAATTTAAGTTCTAGTTTCTTCAAAATAAGATTTTATTTTTACCGTGACCTTCAAATTTTGCAGTTTTAGATTGATATTCATGAAAATCATAGTTTCCACATATTTTTTGATTGGATTTGATTCATAATTTACTATTCACTCTACATTTCGGTAGAAAAATAATATCGCTATCTTCGTTTAATTTCAAAGTAACATTTTTTAATTTCGGAAAAATTAATTTCTCTAATTTCATTGAATTTCTTCATTTATCAATATTCAATTAGTGTTTTTTTCTCATTTAAAAAAAATATTTCTAATATTTTTAACTCTCGAATTCTAAATTATATCAGTGCATTTCATTCCATAAAAATAAGGAACAATTAACTAAATCAATACAATTCATTATTATAATATTGAATTATTTCAGTACTTTCGGATGATATTTTGTAAATGTGTTGCTAAAATTTTTTTGTTCATTTAAAGCATGACTTAAAGAAATGTTGAAATTCATATCAAACATTTTTTTTATACTCGAGTTTCTTCAATCATTCATCTTTTATCCATGCATTACACAACGACACTTTATGATCACAAACGGTAATTTTTCGATTTGAAAATTCTGTGTGTTGAGCTTTCATGCTCATTGCCTATTTATGTTTTAACTTACCCGAGAGAGAAACTTCATTTATATTCCCTTCGAGCACTAATATTAATCTAATCTCAAAACTTTCACATTTTCATGATGGAACTGGATGAAATAAATAAGAGCTTCAACTAATATTTTTGTTTACCAGCTCGGGTATAAGAATCCAAGTTTTAAATTAAAGAAACCCATTTTTTTTTTAATATTTATTTGTTTTGTTCACAGAAAAGAAATATCATATAGAAAAAATATTTACTAAAATAGTGGTAAATATTTTATAAACACGTCTTTGTGTGTCTATTTGTTTGGTTTTTTCCCTACGTTCTTTTATCTACAATGTATGTTTGTAGAAAAATACTAACGTAATTGAAGATTGTCCGGCGAATCTATTCAAGAAAATTTAAAAATTCTTTTTGTCAGAAATGTTTCAGTCTTCCAAACCAGCCTCATAACAACGTTAACTTTAGAATAATTGTTTTCTTTTCAATTAATGAATATTCACACTTTCCATAACAGTTTAATTTATTTCAGAACAAAATTTAATAGCAAATTAGTTGTCAGTTCAGTTAAATAAATTGCAGGAATTTTCATATTATTATAGTATCCTAAATAGAGAGTCAGAGAATCATTTCCGTTTTCGTTAATTTAATTTACTATTATTTACATGTTATCATGTGAAATATTTCACTCCTAAATGTCTCAATAACGTTTGGATTCATATGAATCCTGAATCAGCTTCCACTCAATTTATTCTACCTAACGAACAGCATCATTCAAAAACTGTTCTTTATAATGTTTAAAAATTCAAAGGGAATTCATCTGGCTCTTAAACCATGAAATGGTAATGTTACTTAGGCCCCCTTAGTTTGTAACGTTAAGTCAATTTGACTCCGGCTCGAAGATAAATACATTTTGAAAGTCTGGCGCATTTTAATAACATATAAATTTAATAAAAGTTAAATAAAATAAATTTAATTCATTGAACTACAAACTTTTGGAGATAAATCACGTTTTGACATACTAATTTGA
Organism: Araneus ventricosus; assembly: GCA_013235015.1. Classification (NCBI taxonomy): domain Eukaryota; kingdom Metazoa; phylum Arthropoda; class Arachnida; order Araneae; family Araneidae; genus Araneus; species Araneus ventricosus. The sequence goes on from BGPR01005852.1 coordinate 60,480, forward strand.
GTACTATCAAGTATTGGGATTTTTTTTAATTTTAAAAATAAGAAACTCCGGATTATACCCTGGTCGAGTGTTTGCAATTTCGAAGTTGCATTTGGCGGTAAAAAGTTCACTGTGATATTTTTTAGAGCCAAAAGATTAGAGTGAGCTTTACAATTGTCTATATAGAGGAGAATGCGTCTTTTCTTTTTAGACATTTCTATTTGAATTCCCTTCAGCCAATCACTGAAAATTTCTTTCGTCATCCAAGCCTTTGGATTTCAATTGTACATCATTGGAAATTACTTAATTTTAGTAATGCACCTCGGCTTTTTGGATCGTCTTATCATAAGAGGCGGGAGCCTTTCGTTACCACTTTGATTAGCTGCCAAGATCACAGCCACACGAAGCTTACCCTGTATGCCACTGTAGTATTCTTCACCTTTAAATGCAGCCGTTTTGTTGGGCAAACACTGGAAGAACAATCCAGTTTCATCTGCGTTAAATTCATCATCAGCTTTGTAATAATTTAAAAGAGAAGTTCTGAAAGCCACTCTCCATAGGAAGAAATATCTACCGATGAACTTTCACAGCAAAATTTCCGAAAAACTTTGTTGTGCCTTTTCTTAAAATTTGTCATCCATCCATTGCTTGCTTAAATTCATTGTTCGAGTCCAATTCTTTTGTAAAACCCTCTGTTTTTTCCTGGATCATCAATCCACTCACAGGAAGGTTTTGATCAAAGCAATGGATAAACCATTTTCGTACACATTCTTCAACTTCTGGATAGGTCATATTCCGAATTTTCATTTTCTTCCTGTTTCCGGTATCATAGTTTTTTCGATTGTTTCAAGGTTTTTTATTATTGTTGAAAGAGAGATGGAAAGGATTTTAAAGTAAGCAGAGATTTTGACTTTATTTTAGTTTGTTTTCATCCAAAAACTCCAACACTTTAATTTTATCTTCAATCGATAACACGTTAAATTTACGCTTTTCACCAGCCATTCTCAAGAAGTCGAAAAAATTGGATCTACAAATGTTCACGAACGCGTTTTTATTCTACACTGGTCATCTACGAAATGAAAGAACACACCCCTGTCGTGAAAGTGCACATGCTCCAAATGAAGAAGAAGGACACAGAAATTCTCCCGCCGATGACAAAATAACAGCCTCTCACTCCGCCACCCAACTTCCCGTTTTTTATCTCTGACCCCAATATCCTATTCATTTATTTCCACGAAAAAGGGATAAAGAATGAAACGAGATCACTCTCAAAGTGGTTGTATTGCCAATAACTGCCACGAGAAAAAACGTCAACTGAAACTTATTTCTGGGAGAAAATTTTCGACATATAAAGGGGTTTTGGAAACCAAATTTCGAGATAACTATAGGAAATATAATGAGAATTTCGATAGAAATGCAGGGGAAAAATTGTTTTTCGAGATGTCAAGGGTTTCGAGGTAAGGCGGTTCGAGATATCAAGGTTTGATTGTACATCAATTTAACTTCACAATCAAATCATACATGAACCAAAACTCATGTTGTGATCTGATAACTTGAAATGTATTACCGTAGTTTGTTTTATTTTATTTCAAAATCCACTGACACTATGGATATTATCTCGGAAAGGTTTGCGCTGAGATTGAATATATATAATTTTATTCGAGAAGCATATAACGAACAAGTTTTTTCATTTGACGAACATAAAATCGGCAGAAACGGATAGGAAATAGAATAAAAATATATATGTAATAGAATAATTAGAATCAAGTAGGGATAAAATAATCCATTCTATAATTTATATGTACACTATCCGATCAAAAGTATCCGGACACTTTCGGATTTTCACATTTTTTAGAATTTGTGCTGAAAGGGTAAACTGACTGCCCTTGAACTTCGACAATGTAAAGATTAGACTCTAACTCACATTTTATAGTGAAGATTCGGTTCTGAGGGCAAACATGAGACCCTCTACATATTAATGAGAACGAAAATTATTTTCGCCCACCTGCTTCACAGAAAGCTGAAAATGAGTTAAAACTTTTATCAACGATTATGTATGATATGCATAATATTTACATGCACTTTCGTAAGCGCAGCATAAATATTCGGGAGGTATAAAGGTTTTCTTTAAAAATTCCAAATTTTTCCACCTATTTTTTTGCTTATAACATGCAGAGTTTTCCAATAAATTGTACGAAACTTACAGAAAAATTGTCCATTTTTAGAGAAGAATTGTATAACAATTTGGAATAAAAACTTTGAATATTAAAGAAAGAAAATATTAGTAGTTGTAGTAAATATTAACGGCTGAAGTACTTATTGATTTTGAAATGTATATCATTACATTTAAGATGATATTAAGTTGTCAAATAAGTTAAAATTCTACGAAATATTTAAACGCAAGCGGAAAAATTCCTTATCTAAATGGCTATCATATAGTTTAGATTTAGGTTATCATCTATTAATTATTTTCATGAGAGGAAAAAGCCATTAAACAAATTTAAAGTAAGTATAAAAATGTGTGATTCAATCCTCAGATAGGAAATTTGTTTGGCTACAATTTACGATAATAACTTCTTTAAAGTAGTTTAAAAATAAGGAATCCGGATTTTTTTGACGAAAAGTTGCCTAGATTGGATCACAAACAATTGTCAAAATTAGACTGTTTTGATCAATGAGATTATTATCTGGAACTACAGGAACAACTTACAAGGCAGTTGTCATTATTAGTTGACCTCATATATTGGAAGTAGAACAATTCAAAGATAAAAGGCCATAAAATTCCACTAATGGAACAACGTTTGGTCAAAAAGTGTGAAAACAAACGGTACAAAGTTTTCTATTATTTGGGAGGTAACAAAGGGAGAAGGGAAAATGACATAGAGCATAACAATCCTAACTTGGGTTCATGCACTGTGGAGTGATATGGAATTACAGAATAAAAAATATTTTTGTTTTATTTGTTCTTAAACAATTTGGTGGTACAATCTCAGCAACCGGTTTCCTTTACGGAACCGATCACAATTTGTTAAGCTACATTGTTTCTACCATTAAGAGTATTTTATGCAAAAATAACTGCGTTTTTGGAAACTAAATAAACCAGAAAATAATTCTAATACTAGTTTTTTAATAAATATACTTCTTTACATTAAAAACATTCACTTCTTAAATTAAAAATGTTCAAGATGTCCAAAATCGGAACTTAAATCAAATATTTGTCTTGAAAAGACCTAAACTCATGGAAAATATCCCCAAATTAGTAAGAATTAGATTTTCAGTGCAATTTATGTTTTTAAGGATATCGTTTGGTAAGAAATAAGATAAAATTCTGTTTCGGAATCCAAGTAATAGCAGATTTCGACAATTTACGAAATGCATAGAGAACAAACGTTTCGCCACTTACGCAGATCTTTATTGATCTACATGCCAAAGGTAATTCTAGTAGCTGGCGTAATTTTCCTGCGTGGCATTAGGCACTCAAGTGATTACAACACCCCAAGGCTGATTCATTAACCATCCCAGATTAGGACCAGCGGGTTACGTTGATCATGAAAGAAACGAAGTTAAAATGATAAACTTAGTCTGTAAAGATTCATTGTTCTCTGAGTTAACGAAAGTTGATAATGAATTAATTTTTTATGACAGATGCATGTTCTGTTGTCTATTATGCTTTTGAGACGGAATGAGATGGTCTGCTATTGTATCTATTTTGATTCATTTCTGAAGTGAGCGCAACTAAACTACCAGAATTTTTTAAAAATGTCCACGTCAGGTGTTGGTTAAAGAGAGGAGTGGGAAATGAACATAAATACAAAAACAAATCGGTCAAGAAATCAAGAGAAATTATGAAATAATAACATTGTCAATTGTCAAAAAATATTTCGAGAATGCGAAAAAAATATATATATTTTGGCTATTCATTTCATTATTCTTATTACGGTGATTCACGCACATTCGTCACGGTTCGGTGACCATATTTTAGATAAAGCCAATTTTTTTCAAGGTTAAACATTTTAAATATGAAATATCTACTATGTAAAATATGAGAGAATCGGGGACATTTAATTCCAATTGAGCACAAATAAGGGGAAAAGAATAATAAAAAAACTGCGTATTCTTCGACGTCTGTTTGTTTTATTATAGTGTAATTTCCTAGACGAATGGTTTTAATGTTTTAAAGAAAGAAGGTTTAAAACTTCATTTTTCACGCATCTTTATGTAATGTAGCCTAAAAAGCATGAGTTTAAAAATAATAGAAAAACACAATTAAAGATATCAAGCAAATTATTTTATGTTTAGTTGTATTAGAAGAATTTTGTGATAACACAACACGGCTGTTTTGGGAAATTTTGTACCTCGTAATTTTGAACCGAGGTCATATGACGAGTAGGACAAATGAGCTGGCACCCTCTCTCCAAATTCTATGCCCCCCCCCCCCTATGATTTAACTTGCAACATATCCCATAAACGGTGGACATTTAGAGGAATCGAGTTTAGAATCTAGAACCCTCCGCCCGGAACCCGAGACATTACATTTGAGCCATGGTCATATGTCTGAGAATGGAGTTCGCATCCGGAACCCTCCAGCCCCAAACCGAAGGCATTACCACTAGGTTTCCTCGGCCCCTAGAAAGTTAAGATTTCTTTAAAAGATGTTCCATATCCGACTTGCTGTCTCTATGAATTGATAAAGCCCTTCGCATCAGCGCATAAATGTCGTAATACAGTTTCCTCAGAGGAAATTTGGCTTCCAAGCCTAAAATTATTTCGCCAAATGATTTTTCGCTTTTTGAAATTCCCTTTGCTTTTGAAGTATGAGAAACGATTCGCTTTAGTGAAGATTTCAATTTTTTTTTCTTTTCAGAATTTATTTTGGATGAACTTGTATTTAGAGTGCGTAATGTGATTAAACTAGGAACAATTTATTTCTCCTGGCGGTGATATAGTAATTAGTCTTTGGTATAACATGCACAGGTGTCCAATTTTTTTAATTTTAAGGGAATTCTCAATACACGAAAGACTGCCTGCTTTCGAATCGATTTTATTTAACTTGTATTATGTTTGTGAATATGGAATTTTTAAGGAACTCTTTTGTCATTTTCCGATGTGCTAGAATTATCAAAATTTTTCACAATTCCGTGTTCTCGATGGCAGTATATTGAAAAGTTTGAATTTTTCCAAAATTCGATTTTAAGTCAATCGATTAATTTAATTAAATTTTAATTTTATACAGTTACTCTACGTGGTAGTGGATTTGTGAAAAAGCAATTCCAAAACAAAAGCGACACAGTAACCTAAAAAATCACTGGATTATCGAATTTCTTTTATTAGCTCATATGATACCTTGGATCATTTAAATATGCCTGTAAAATTTCAGAGCTGTGTCTGCATTTTTTATTAAGTTTTTGAACAATTTCCGATTCATGACGGAAGAGTAAACATTGTTGCCACGCCCACTTTCAAGATCGTTGCAGTTTCTGAAAAGCTTAAAATTCTTCAAAATGAAAATAAAAGGCAACTTGACAAGACAGCAGGAATGTTGGCCTTGTGTAGAGACTATAGGAGGGTGTATCGAAGAAAAAAAGGAAATTAATGTTGAACAATTTTGTACAGAAGCAACTAAAACTATCTCGCAAACGCAGGGAGAAATTACTTCGTTAGAAAGAGAGAAATAAAGGTGTATATATTTTTGGGCCTGTTGTAAATTTATGCTAGAGGAAGACCTTTGCATGGAATCGGCTCCAAAAAAGTATTTACTTTTTTAAAATTGTTAATATTAATTTTCATGAAATATTGATGCTTCCTTTGTTTTCCTTTTACATATGAATTATACAATCATAATATTTCATTAAGTTTAAAATAAGTTAATTAAAACTTTGTAAAAGTTACAAGCTATTCTAAGGATTTTATATTATGTTATTGTAGGAATGAAAACTTTAAATTCATATTTGTTCATATTCTATTATTCGAAACCCTAACGCTTTTTTAATAATTGAAAGAGGAGTGTAAAATTTTTATGCATGTTCTGAGATATAAGTTTTGTGGAAGTTACTAAGCAATTAGCTCTAAAATATGTAATATTTTTTAAATGTCAAAATCAAAATTAATGCATTTTTGAGAATTTTTTGTGTGCTTAACAATAATAAAAATATTAATAAATTAAATATCAGCAGTAGACAGAAATCCATACCAAGTTTTATGTAGCATATTATAAGGAACATGATAAAAAAATTGCAAAAAAATATGCTTAATTAAAAACGCCTTAGGGATTTTTAAAAAGTTAAATTTTAAAAAAAATTAAATTTTGGAAATACTTTTAAAAAAATTCAAAATTTTTTGAGTGGGATAGTTTTTTGAGCTTATAAAAAATGAAACTAAAATCAGACTCCAAATATTAAAAATTAAAAGAATACTGTTCAGATAGTACTGTGTCGCCTTAATTTGATATTCTCGATTCTTATCTTGTTTAAAGATTTCTTTTATCTATAGATTATGATACCTGTTTTCTACAAGGATAAATCATAGGTCTCTTTTTTAAATTATAAATCATTTTTCTCTTCCTACTGAATGGGCATGAACTGCAAGTTGTTCTTTTTCCTATTTTTTTCTCTTTGACGTAAGAATTTTTTTCTCACTCTCATTCTGGCCATTAGAATACATCAATTCGTGCCTATATTGGTAAGAATATTTCCTTCTACATTCGTTAATTTTTACATTAGTTCATTTCACTACTAAGTTGATCACACCTATATCCGAAAGTAAATCCAAGTATCTTAGGGTTCTTCTTTAGAACTTGTGTTTGCAGGATATTTCAGACCAAGAAGCTGGAGAAAAATATTTTGCTCTGGTGCAAGTATAGCCTGATTTGGATCTTTTTCATACATTACTTAAAATGATATTTTCCATAAAAAATATCATTTCGTTAAAAATCATTCTAAAAATCCCATTTACATCTGCAGAAAGCTCACATTAAGCTTAGCGTTTGCTCTCAAAGTGACTGTTCAGAATCATAGAATTTATTCTAAATCAGAAAAAATTATTAACGAGATCTTCTATTTCTTTTTGAGTGAGATATACGATACGATTTCTTGTAAAATTTGAAAGAATATTTATAACTTTTGCCAAAAACGAGCACCTGATAAATAGCTTATTTCAATTAAAAAAACTTATACACATCTGCTGTGAGCGGTCACCTAGACCTCTTGAAAAGCAAACATGTGGTAACTAAAAAATAATGAAGCTAGAAGTGTGAAACTGGATATGTGACCTTGGCTGACTGGTTTAGGAACGTAATAGAAAGGGTAGTGATCATTTTCAATTTTTAGGGGTGGAAACGACGATTAGAAAATGTTGTGCAGTCTCTCAGACAGCACAAAGCAGTTAAAGGTTAAATTCAAAAAATATCCCCTTCTGGTACATTTTTTTAAAGAAACACACTAATAGCATTGCGATTTAAGAAAAAGCAACTTTTTTGCTTATCATATATGGGTAGAAAAGAAAATCGGTTATTCAGGTTCACAATAAACAATTATTCCATAAATGGTATGGACAATCTTCCTCTTTCAACTGTTAATACGGATCCTATTATAGACAAAATTCGCTCAGCTGGAGCCGATATGCGATGATGACGTATGGAAAACTCTGCGATGAAATATAAAAGAAAAATGCAAGTAAAGATATAAAAAAAGTTAAGTTTTGTTATATTAAACTTCCCGTTTCGAAAGAACACGAAGGCTATCTTGGGTAACTTTGTACCTTGTACTTTTGAACCGTGGTCATATGGCGAGGACGGGACCTTCTGAGAATGGAGTTTCAAATCCGGAACCCTACGGCCCCGAATACCACTAAGTCCCAGCGGTCTTCAAGAAAGTTAGATATCTTTAAAAGATGTTACATATCCGACTTGCTGTCTCCATGAATTTATAAAACATTTCGCATCAGCACATTAATACGGTAATACAGTTTCCTCAGAGGAAATTTGGCTTCCCAGAATAATTTTATTCCGTCAATAGATATGGTCCATTCGAAGGCTAAATTCGTTTTGTGAAATTCCCTTTAACTTTTGCAGTACCAGAAACGAATCGCTTTAGTGAAGATTTTGCATTTTTTTTCTTTCGCGAATTAAATTTGCATTATTTTGTATTTAGGGTGAGTGATGTGATTGAACTAAGAAGAATCGATTTTTTATGGCGGTTATATAGATAATCTTTGATATAAAATGCGCAGGTATACCCCTTTTTTTCAATTTAAAGAGATTTTTGTAGACACCAAAGACTGTCTTCTTTCGAATCAGTTTTAATTAACTTGTTTCATGTTTGTTAACATTGGGATTTTAAGGAATGCTTCTGTTACTTTCTAAAGTGCTAGAAGTATAAAATTTTGCACAATTTCGTGTTCTTCATTGCTATATATTGAAGTATTTTTATTTTTCCAAAATTCGATTATCATTCAATCGATTATTTTCATTAAATTTTAATTTCATACAGTTAGATTCTACTTGGTAGTGAATTTGACGAAAAGCGATTCCAAGATATCTAATCTGAGATTCTCTATTCATTTCTTGTTTAAAGATTTTTTTATCTTTATATCAATAAAAAATATTTAAATTTAAAAATCTCACTTTTGGTACACAGATTTTTTAAGAACATACTAACAACATCGTGATTTAAAAAAACACCTTTTTTGCACATAACATGTGGGTAGGAAGGAAACTTTCTTATTCAGGTTGACAATCATCAATTATTTTATAATTGGCACGTACAGCCTTCCTCTAGCTATTCAAACGAACCCTATAATTGAAAAAATACGTGCAGCTGGAGCCAATATGCACGGCTCACTTATGCAAAATTCTACGATTTTAAACAACGAATTTTAATGAATTTAATGTCACTCTCACCAAATAAATTGTCGTAAATCTAGATAATTTGAGGATCCAGACTTAAGCGCGGACAGGAGCTTGGAATCCGGACTGTCCTGACGTACAATATCCCTAAATATAGATAATTTCACTTTTTCCAGAATACATTTTGAGTAAAAGCGTTTAAATTTTATAATACCTAAGTGTATACATAGTTTTTTGTATGAGTGAAAGTATGAGTGAAATTGGACCACTAAGAGTTGTCTGAATTGGAAAATTTAAATCAGTGGGATTATTATCTTAAACAGCATGATTATCTCAGAAAGCAGTTTTCACCGCTAGTATTCATCATAAATTGTGAGTGGCAACCCGAAGCACAGAAAACAATGAAAGGACATTAAATCCATCAAATGCTGGTTCAGAAAGAACCGTTGTTTTCATTACTTGTGACTAAATAAAGGCAGACGGGAAAGGGGCACAGTGCATAAAATGGCGTAATTGGGTTCACGCATTGTGCACTGGTGGCTATTCGAGAACAAAATGAATATTTTTGCCTTAATTGTGGTTAAAGAAATTAGTGAGGCAATTATTAACGATTTTGTGATTTTCATATATACTAATATTGATAAGGATATGAAACGACTTGATGCCAATGAAAATTTCCGTTGGATAATAATTATACTTCAAATGTTAAGCAGAACCGCGTAATCAAAATAACATCAAAAAAATGTTAGGCAACGGGACCGCACGAAAAAATTAGCAACGCAAATGAGTAATTGAAGTATATTAGAAATGTAGAAATATTATGGAAGAACATTTAAAGAATTCCGTTATTGCATAATTATATTTTTCGTTTAAAGAAGATGGATATCAATTTTAAAAAGCTACGTGTTTCTAATAACATTTCTCTTGAATGCCTTAATTTGAGTATTTTCAAGAGTGAAGCGAGGTCTCGGTTTAACTTGACTGTTGGGATTTTGTCTGTTAGTAAATTTATGACGCAGCCACGAATAAACGTGAAATTTGATTTTCTTTGAGTTTGGCATGAATGTCCCTTCAAGTCACCAAAAACAACGTTTGTTTAAGGATTTCTATTTTTGAAATCGGTACTTTGATGAATCACACATTAGACACTAAGTAAGGAGGAAAAAAGATTTTTTTTAAATTCTGTCAGTCTTGTGCACATGATAATTCAAAACTTATACAGATGAAACTTAGTTTGTGGCATTTTAGTTTCCGGACACTTTCAGATTTACACATTTTTTCGAATTTCTCCAGAAAACCTGAAGGAACTGCACTTGAACAAATCTAATATATAGATTTGAACTCACATTCTACAGTAACGATTCGGTCATGAGGCCATTTAGGACATATACCAGAAATCAATGCAAAAGCAAATGATTTTTGCTCTTCCGGTTCCGCAGAAAGCTGATAATAATTTGAAACACTCAGCACTGATTTTGGTTGTTGTGCACATTGCTCAAATGCATTTTTGTTAAAATAGAGTGCATAATCAAATACATATAAAAGTCTTCTGAAAAAATCCAAAATTTTCCGCATGGTTTTTACTTATAATATGCAGAATTTTTAACCAAATTACACGAATTTTGCTATATGCTAGATTAATCAACAATATGTTAGAGAAGCTTTGAATAAAAATTAGAAAAAACAGTTGAAATAATAGAGGAAACCTGAGTATTTGTATTAAATTATGTTTCACTAAGCTTATGCAAGACGTAGAGTAATATTTATCTTACAATTTTAAAGCCAGATATATTGGGCTTATTATATAAAAATTCGAGTTCAATGTAATTAAAGTTCAGAAAGATATAGGCATTGCAGCGAGCAGAAATTTTGTTTCTCTGCAGGAGAAATAAATTGATGAGGGATTTTTCACTAACTGATAATTTTTAAACTTGAATCTTCAAATAGTATTCTTCAATTAGCAATTGTTTATGCTTTTATTATACAACTAAACATGGTTATTTAGAACTTCAACTTCCACACAATTTAATAATGTCATTCGAAATATTTTCTAATGGATTTTATCAAATCTTTTCCTAATGAATGCTCCGAATCTAATAAATGAATGTTTTATATAATTTTATAGAATGCTTTATCAAATAGGGTTATATCCACTGGGTGTTTTCCCAGAACTGTTTGATATTTTGAGCATTCTTCAACTATATATTATACATCAAATTAAAGCTTACCATCCAATTTTTAATTTTAGGTTAATTCTCATACCATTTTTTACATCTACATTTTATCTCATAGCAGTTTATTTATACATTTTATGTTTAATGTTATTTGCATTATTATCACTTTCATGTATTTTAGTTTGCAAAGAGAAAGTATTGCAATCATCAAATAATTCGACCTTCAGATTTTGATGAATTTCCATGTTTCAGAACTCCCTGTTTCCAAAAACCACATTTTTAGAACTATATCTTACGAGCTGTGAATCTCTGACTTATACAATACACAAGCTGCAGTCATGGGATTAGGTATGTGGCCTTTCACCAAATATGCAGATTTCTGTCAAATTGTGAACGAAATCCATCTATGGGAAGTCTGTAAGTTCGTCCGTTCACGTCTACGTAAACACTATAAGTCAAAAACACTAATATGCAGATAAATGAAGTTAAGCATATAGGTTTATCATTAAAACTGTAGATCCGTACGAAATGCTGGACCTAATGTGTCAAAAATAGACCATATGTGAGTCTGTATATTTGTAAGTTTGTAAAGGCGATAACTCCAAAACGCAACGTTTTAGACAGATGAAGTTTAATACGGGGTCTTACTATCAACATTCTAGATCGGTATGAAATTATGAGCACAATTGGTGGAGTGTAAAATAACGAAATTTCACAACCAGTTTTTACTACTGTGCTTTCTATCACAGAACGAGAAATAGTGTGTTAGTTTCCGAGAACGTCGAGCGGAGCATACTCTAGCTCGTTATTAATAATAATAATAAGAGACTTTCGCATCGTGAAATGTCTGAGGTATAACAGTAACCGCAAAAATCGCATTTATGTTCTTAAATGAAAATCGAGAAATATAAAAATGACAGCACCGTTTCTTTAAAACGATATGTTTTATATCTTAGTCGTAAGAATTTCGGTTTCAAATCAATTTTCAACTTATATTGGAAAATTAAAAGCTGTTTCATTTTATTGCACTTTTTTATTTAGAGCTGAAACTGATTTTCTTTTTCAAGATTCCAACCGAAAGATTAATTCTTCCGACGTAACTGTAATGTTCTGTTTGCTGCTTCTTATTTTAAAAAGAAATATAGCTTATGAAAGAATTCCTAAATAGTTTCGATCTTCTTTGCGGAACAAAGATTTCTTTAGATAAATCCAAGCAATTGAAGATCCATATTTTTTCAAATTTTAAACGATTATGTTCGTCTGCACAATAAAAATGGATTTGATACTTTACGCGCCAAGTGGACCAATAATACCAGTCTTTTCATTTATCGCGGTTGGTCCGAAACTACTTAATTTGAAATTTTCTGAAGAGGAAACTTTATGAGAGCCAATACCTTTATTTCCCTTTTTTGGAAAGCTTTGATTTTGTTCTTCAAGCTTTTAATAGAGAAGAATAGAGAATGAGAGGTTCTTTAGACAAATTTCTTTTTTATAAGAATGCCATTGATTTTATTCACTGAGAAAGATATGCATTATTCTTGAGGTTTCATTGTTGCCGACTTCTCTTTTTTATTTGCTGTATTATATTCTTTCATTTTTATAGTTAAATACTTAAACTATATTTATTTTTGTATAGATTACTTTATATTATTTCCAAAATGTTGCAAAAGAATGAATCATCCAAATTTCTTGGCAGTTGTTCTGAAAATAGAGATTGTACTTAGAGTTCAAATCGATGCTGGGAAAAGTATTAGATTAAATGGCGTCGAAACTAGACAATAATTCGCAGCTTCCAAAGGAAATACACTCATCACGTAAAATTAATTTTTTATTCAGAAATTTAAATTACAAACTTAAAATATGTAGTTTAATAATTTAAAAAAACGACAGTAGGGGCAGCGAAGTAGGAGAGCAGAATTGTGGTTTTCGGCCTTTGGCGACAGCAGTCCCTACACACGAGACACCCTTGTATTTAACTCAAAGCCTTTAACGTACTTCTCGTTTGCAGGGATCCACTTGTGCGAATGATATTTCAATGTCATCCAAATTGATTCTCATGTTTATTTGCCTCTCATGAGAACGTTCTTCTAGGTTATTGCAGCTCATCTATTGGATGAGCTGCAATAACCTAGAGCTTGGTTTTAAGATACTCTCCAGAAAAGAAATCGCTCTTTAGAAGTAGGTAAAAACATTGTATTTTAGAACATGTATAACGTCTTCATAGCGCACGACTAGAGATTAAAACAGTGGAAAAATAATGCGTAATTATTAAAAAAAAACTTTTATTGCTCAATAAAGTTACAAAATAAACTATTGAGTATTATTTGCAATTTTTAATAAAATGGTTACATTTTGAAAAAATTGGTCGTGCCATAAGTTTTATTATTTTAAAATTCTGTCAGTGAAACTGTTATGAAAACTTGATTTTACTATTAAGCTATTTTGGATTGCTTTAAATTGCTTAAAGACACGCAGTTTAATAACAGTTCACTGTGCGAAATGGAATAAAGAATTATAACAACATATATATGATGTTTTTAATTGATATGATGTTTTAAAAAATGAAGAATGCGTTATATATAACAACATAGCTTTATTACGTTAACATAATCAATTAAACGAGACCTGAGATCTAAACTTCCATACGGTTCTCAACATTACTAGAAATAGAACACCCGACAGTAAACGCTGAATTAGGATTGCTAAGAAGCCCACAATAAGAAAAGAAAGTAGTGATATTAATTAGGAAGTTACCTACTACGAGTATTTATATCTCGCCCTACGATTGCAGATAATTCACAAGTTTTGCTGCTAAATACACCAGAACTAATTATAAAATACATTAATTTTTATTGCCATAACTTCAGCTCGATCACACGCAACACTGCATCCTTTTTAGTCTTTGGAATCAAACTCATAAAGAACTAACTTTAACACATCAGGCCCATTGGCCGAATCTAAATCGCTGTTTAGCACAGTTTAAGTCACCCATTCACTCTCAGATAGACCAGAAGTGCACATGTACTGACACTCAATGAACTATGTCAAGATATAAAGATGCTCCGAAATGTAAAATTGAATTCTTTGTTTTAAATATTTAGCACCACTTTAATTAAAAATCTAAAGTTTATTTAAAATTTAAATTGAAAACTTTTATATGCATTTATGTAGCAACTGTCGCCCAAATCTCGAAAGCTTGGGAAAGTATTCCTAGGCGTATTAGAAAAAGAATAACCTTTGTGGGGATTTCTCGCCAGATAGCGGGAATATTTTAAAGCTGTAGAGTGATTAGTGGTATTTTTTTGTTTCTGTTCGGAAAGCTTCCACTTGAAAACAATTGATTTTTTGAAATTGTAAAATATTTTTAATTTCAAAATTAATGAAATGATTTCATTAAATTCTTCGTCTTTGTATTATATATTATTTGAAATGTCTTCTTGTGCCTAGAGATGGCGTTTGCGCACCTACGGTGTATGTGATTTTGGATTCATTTCATGTAACTGAAAGCGTAGTTTCTTTTTGTTGACATTTTTTGAAATATTCTGCTTCGGACGAAATTCTGAGGCACGTGGAAGAAAGAAAAGGTCAGGATTGATTTTAAACCGTTAACTTGCACATTTGATAGCATTACTACGGTTGGAAATGCTTGTGAGTAAAAAAATCGCTATTAAGTATTTTGAATTCTTATTGGCTATTTGGAAGCATTTTGAATGTTTAAATTAATAAAATGACTTGAAGTAGAAAGTAGTTTAATAGTATTGTTCATCGGAGGATATTCGAATATGTGATACCCTATCTATTTTCTCGTATTGTTGTCAATTTGGAGCGTTTTGCTGTTCTTAGTATAGTGAGTGTATGTCGTATTGATTTATAACTTTGAGGCAATATGAAACTATGTTTTTTTGCTTTTCTTTTCAGAAAAAGAAATTTAGAAACGATATATGTATTATCTAAATGAGGTTTTGGAATAGAACTTCGTAAATTATATTCTGTATTGCCCTGGCAATTCGATATCAATTCAAAATTTCGAGCTTTGTTCCCAGGATTCCTAATTATAATTTATAAACGCCGTAGAAAATCTACATATAAATGTTCAATCAAAGCGAGAAAAAAGACTTTTTTGAATCAAACGTACAATCTCTTAGAAATGAAATAATATCTGAGAACTAAAAGCCAATATTATAATTCTTATTCATAGAAGATTCGATTAGATTAGAAACATTAGTTCATAAACTATGTTATTTTAGATCCGCTTTCGCAAACATATAAAAATTTATTATTCGCTACAAAGAATTCCTGAAGTCTTTGGAAATGCATCTTTCAATTCAAAATACAATCTTTTAACAAAACATCTTTGCCCGTAATTTGCACTACTTTAAAACATGCTTCACCTAAAATACTGAAAGCTAAGATTCTTTTCCAAAATTTCATAGTTTACACAATTTTCGAGAAAGTAAATTTTTTCTTTCAGGGATAACGACATAAAATAGATTCTGTAAAAATAAAAATAGAAAAAGGACGGACCTGCGAAAAAAACTCAATTTCTAGACTTTCAGAAGTGCTGTCTTTCAAGAGATTATAGATAAATATATGAAAACAAAATTTTTTACAAATTTCATTAAAGCCTTTTCATGGGAGCTCTTCAATGAAAAAAAGAGCGAAGTGAATTGAAAGCCTTTCTGCTTCCATCAACCTGCATTTGATCTTCTAAAGACCTCTGTTGTTTCCTTCTAATTTCGTCGATGAAAGCAAAAGCAGATTTGTTGTCATTTAATTCAACTCTACGTTGGGGCAATATTCTCTACAGCGAGTTCGGAAGTAAATCACATGATAGGTACAGGTAAACAATCTCGTAATTAAAATTGTTAACATCCCTTAATTTTAACTTTCGCATTCTAAAATTATTTACTGACCTTCTTGTGGACGATTAAAAGAAAGAAGTAGGGATGTCGTTGCAAATAATCATCACGAAGCGAAGACACGAGAACCACGATCTTATTCACTTTTGGAACGTTGGGCAAGAAAGTCGCCCCCTCATTTAAACACAACATGCAGGTATATCATTGCTTTCTTATGATAGGAATGAATTTAGGGATCAGAAAGTTTCTACAATAACACATTTTACTTGACGAAGTCTAAAAATGTGTAAATTAAACATTCGTAATAAAGAAAAAGGACATTATGAACAATCATATGCATGAGGAATTCCGGCTTACTGTACCTGCGCGATTAATATAGCGATTGTTGCACTCCACTTCGTTGACAAGTCGATGGAATGGGGGGGGGGAGTCTCCAAACATCAGGTACAGAAAGGAGACTCGTAGAAGAACCGACTTCAACTTTTTAAGGAAGTTCGGAGAGGGGGGACAAAAACATTCGAGCTCCACATGTTAGGCTCCCAACAGAGAGTAAGCATTCTCTTTGCAACTTTTAAACACCCTATTGTTAGAAGAAACTGTTTCTAAAAGAAAATTTAGAGTATATTTGTGATGAACAAGGAACACATCTAAATTTCACAAGGTTGTCAACAACTGATGAAAGTTGCTACTCCAAAATTCTAAAAATATTACTGTAAACCAGAAATGCTATGTCACAAAATTTTATTATCATATTGTCGCGAAATATAAAATACTAAAAACGGAATACTTAAATGTGACTATACACGAATGTTTAATTTATAACACTAATAGCACTAATTGTTTTCAAAACATCTGCATGTACATCAACCAAAAATTCATGTAGGCAGATGATAGTCTGGAAATATTTTCTGACAATTTCAACTTCTTTAAAAATTTAAAATGGCAAAAAAACATTTCCTTCATTTAATAGGTTCCAAAATCCTCTGCTCAAATTTCTCATATAATCTTCCATAGTATGGCCAGTTTTGTGTTTACTTTCGTTTAAAGTAAAGATATTCGAGGTTGCTCTTCAAAATTTTCTTATTTAATAACTGATTTAATCGAAAAGTTTTACAAGTATTCGCAATGTTCTTTCACTGCGACTTAGAAGATTGTATTTAACTTGTTCCGTTAGAGAGATCATATTCACAGAAAGAATAACAATCAAACAGTTAATCTAGTTTATCTCCAATTTTGCACTTGTCGACAATTCTAATCATAAAAACAGATTCGAAATTTCATCCTTTTTTTTTATTTGTTTCTAAAGTATCATGTTACATACACACTGATAGACCGAAAGATAAACTTACATAGACGATTTTGTTTAAAAATTTAATACGAGTCTAAATCTTTGGCTTCAAAACAACATATTTGATTTCACTTTTCTGGGTTGTCCCATATTTCAGTTATTGTGCTGATACATTAACAGACACAATTTCAAAAAATAATTTTTTCGGACTATGACACAAAACACGTTGATTCATGAATATTGTCCCAGCCTCGTAACCAGAGGTCTCCAGTGGTGTTCGAAACCCGATTCTATCAAAGATAAGTCTCGTATGTAGGTCCATATTCTAGACATATGTACTATCCTTAGCACATAAATCCCAAACATTTTGGAATCGCCAAACTTCCATGACTAAATTCAAATGAAATCAGTAATTTTGTTAAAATCCGGTGTAAAATTTACATTTTTGAGGTTGGCAATTGTTCCAAGATTTCAAGTTAATTTTGAACATATTTGAAAGTATTTCACTTTTAGGAAAATATCACATTCTTTTATGTGAATCTTTTTTAAAAAATGACGATATAAAAACAAAATTGCATCCACTAATGAAAATTCTACAATTAAACTTTTTCAAGATTATTCTTCTCAACACATATAAGCTCACTTAGAACAAATTGGAATTTATTTCAATACTTTCCATAATTCATATTCTTCCTCTTTAATTTCAGGCTCAGCAGGATTAGTTCTTATTTCAGATTGATATTTTTTGCTGATGATCGTCATTACTCGATGCGCACGCTAGACCATGAAAACTAGGGAGCCACAATAGAAACACTCTCTGGTATTCATATCCAAATAGGTTCGTAAAAGAAAAGGGCTGATAGCGAATACTTAAATTTGACTGTTCTACTGCGAGGTGGTTTCTCCTTTCTAGTTCGAAGGCCCACTCTTCTGAAAGAAAGTGGTGTCATTTGGGTTTTTTACGATGTTGCCTTGCAATTCAGAAGATGAATCACTTCGAGAAAGCGTAATGAGGAAACTTTGCGGAGGACATAAAGAAAGTTTTGCTCTTATGATAAAAAAGTTTGCGATGTTTAAAAAGTTATTAAGCGAAGTTAAAGTTGAAAAAAGAAGTCTAACTTCCCCACTGGAACGAAGTATATCACTTCGAATTTTAAGCATATCAATAATTTTGAGTATACTACCACATACCAAGTATATCTTTTCTAATTTTGAGAGCTTATCTCATCTATACATAATATAGTATTAAACTAATCTAATATTTTTGCAGAATGTTCAATAATTTCTGTTTGTCACAATGATTAAATGTTCCTTTCCAAATCAGACCTGAAATGATATTATTACGTTTAACTTTTGTAAACTACAACTCTTTTGTTCTATTATTTCCATGCATGCAAAAAAACTATCACAAATACTTATGCATTAATAAAGATTTAACGCTTCGCGATTAAAATTTATTCAGATAAAAGTTAAAATTATGCAAAACTACAAGCGCTCTTTGCTATCATAATTTTTGTAGGATGAAATGAAATTTTTTGGACATAATTTCAGCCCTATAGAACTTTTTACCTCATCAAAAATTTATCGATTTATCATGTAGATCATTCCCTTTGATATGGTATTTGCAGTGCGAAATAGATTACAAAAAATGTTAGCGACATATAAATTTTCTATCGCATTTGTTAATTTGAACTTCATAACTGCTTAATTATCTCAACAGAACCAGTGAGATACGATATTTCCTTTTGCTCTACAGAAAGAAATAAACTTATCGTATCGGATACTAATAATTCTTCAATCCTAAATATTTTGATTTCGCGCATTGTAACTTGCGTGATTTTTCCAGATCGTAAGGTTAAATCAAATCTAATTTTCGTTTACCAGCCCGAATATGAGAATCTGGGCTTTATATATATGAAAAAAGAAAATAAAAAGAATCACGATTAATTTTTTCTTCAAAAGAAAATTTATAAAGATAAGGATCCCTGTAAAATAGTGGTAAAATTTAATGGAGATATACATATTCAATAATATTGAATGATTTATTAACGAAGCTTTGTTGTATGGTTTTGAACGAAAAAAATTGCTTATATAGATAAGAAATTTTTAAGTTACATTGAATAGCTATTTTATTTCGTGTTTATTATTTCTCATTATTTGTAATTTTAGGAATTCATTTATCTTTATATTTTCATTATATCTACTTAAATATAGATGGCACTATTGTATAAATTGAATTTTATGGATATATTTGTTATTTTATCTAAAAAAATAAATACTTATATCTTCAGAATTGAATCTTCGGGTTGGTAATTAATTTTTTGATATTTAATGCTTATTACAGTGACTTAATTATGATTTTATTTTATTTATATAATATAATATATTCATATTTACTGCAGTATATGCTCATTGTTAAAATCATGTTGTCTTTAGATTGGTATGCTTTCTGTAAATCGCAAGATATAAAAATCGCACGCACAGAATGCAACTCTCTGTAGGGTCTAGAGCTACCAAATTTGGCATGCAGTTATTTCTTGGGTAGTAGGTGTTACTAAGAAAGGGTTTTTCAAAATAATGATAACATTCTTAATATAAAATTAATAAAAAAAATTAAAGATTTTTCCTGAATAAATTCGGTCACTCAATATCATCGCACAAAATCAATTTTTATACAACTTTAAAATTCAGAAATTTAGCCTTTCAGTGATACGAATTCTGTTTCCGTTCAAGTTTTTCTAAAATTTTATTAAATTTTTCAAAATGCTTTGACCGCAATTTGTAACAATGATTGTTATTTTTATAATGAAATTGAAACCATCATCATTATATCAACAAATCGTTCAGTCATGCATTTTTAGTATTGTTGACTTTATGATAAAAATAAATTTGCTTTCTTTGGACATTAACTTAAAAGCATAATTTTCTCTTTCGTTTTTATTAACATGATACTGATTTTAGGCTAGAATTCTTTCTGTAAATTGCGAGATATAAAAATAGAAAGAAAGCCTCACACATTATCCTGCTACAATGTTTCAAACTAGATGTTCGAATCGCGTTTGTTTTCAATGAACTTTTCAGTGAGATGTTTTGAAATTTCCAAAGAGAAATACAATATACGATCTTAACCCATTATGTTCAAACTGTACTTTTATGGCCGCTTTAACACGCCCGTATCTATTTAATATAACCATTTTTCTTGAACGATAACAGCATGGACAAGAAGAATGTAGCTCTGAAAGCAAATGGCAGTTGAAGGCAGGGAAAAAACATTTTAAGTTAATAATGAAATAAAGAAATTATTTCAATTAATTGAAAGGAATTTGCTTCTTTTCTGGGGTTATGCTATAACAGAAGTTATCTAGTGATTCAAAAATAAGGTTAAAAAGTAATTGGTAAAATAATTCGGGATATAAAGTTTTAAAGAATCGTACGAAATGATACAGAAAGAAAGCCATAATCAAATTTAGTCTTTTTTCAAAAACAGTTTGTAATGATTGGCAATCAATCTCTCTAGCTGAGTACTTGTAAATAGGTCGAGATGATCGTTCATATTGTGTGTTGAAGAAGGAATAGCGCACGCAGGAGACTCTCTCTATGAGCGAAAGGAACGATCGTCGCCTTTGCAATTTCATGGAAACGAGAGAGGGTAGTTGGAAGTCAGATAATGGAAGACGGGAAGAACTTATTGAACGACGCTCAAGTAGGCGATTCTATCGCAGCTGAGGTGGGCGATTCGATTGCCGCTGAGATGTGGCGATTCAATCGCAGCGATATCGATATATCAATTTAAAAAAATCGAGATAAAAAAAATCGATTTCTTTCTAAATATTGATTTTTTTCGATAAATTGAAAATCGGCATAACCCTACTTCTAACCAGGAATAATGAATAAAGTGCCTGAAGATGGACTGAAAGTCTCAGTACTTTGTGAAAAGAAAATTGGATTCTACTTAGAAGGATCTGTTTGCGGTTTCCCATGTTCAATGTTGGTGGATACAGCAGCAAACGTCACACTTTTAAGAACAGACTTTGCCCAGAAATTGAAGGGGAATTTTATTTACACGGCTCCTAACATTTCTTTAAAGACCGCTACTGGTGAAAAGGCAGAAATACACCGTAAACTGGATGCATCAATTAAATGTGGATCCAGAAAATTCCTTCACAGATTCTACGTAGCTGACATCACCGATCCCTGTATTCTTGGCCTGGATTTTCTTCAAAAATTTAACTTTAATATAGACCTGGAGAAGAGCAAGATACGGACAGGAGGAGAGAAATTCCCTCTGTTTTCAGCGAGTATACAGCATTAAAAGTCGTGCTCCGTATTGGTCAAAAAGAGAACTATAATACCAGCAAGATCAGAATCTCTTATCCAGGGAGTTCTCGAAGTTTCTGGACAGTTAAGATATGCCGTAAACGACTTTCCTAGCCATATCTCCTAGAAAGGTTTCTTGTGCTGGCTACACTCATTCATATGGAAAGGGAACCATCCCTGTTCGAGTTCTGAATATAAACAATAAACCGAAGAATCTGGACAAACGTGTGTGCCTGTAAACACGATAACTCAAAAACTATTAAAGTTAAAGAGATGGTATTTGGTGTGATCTTTGGACATAATTTTCTAAATTTCTATAAAGGTTTAAAGAAATCCCGTCCAAGGGAAGTCTGTCTGGCCGTCTGTCCGCGTTCATGTGAAAACAATAACTCCAGAACTTAAATATCTGGATGGATAATATTTAGTATACAGATTTATCATAAAGAATGTTGGTTCGTATCAAATTTTGGACCAAATCCATTAACGCGTTGACTGTATGTCGGTCTGTATAATCGCAAACTTGTGAACACAATAATTCCTTAAGATAATGACTAAGATACATGAAATTTGTTATGTGTCATTATAACATTAATTGTAGATTTGTGTCCAATTTTGTTTCATTCCGTTAAAAAAAGTTGTTCAAATTGCATATTTGGTTCAAATTCCCCTTTACGATTGTGTGTTGGCGAGCGTTTCGCTTATTTTACTCAAGTTAGTATTGTTGGCTTTTGACGCTAGCGTCTTAAGAAGGAAATTCTATCTAGCGGCAAACGCGCGCTTCAGAAATTATGACAATCTTCTAAAATGATACTTCGTTCTAATATTCTGCAGATGGACGCTTGTTATTAACCAGAGGTGTGGTGAAATCTTGAGTGATATCTATAATAAAATTTCACACTCAAAAACGTTACATAAAAGCTTTCTCTCTGTAGTACGCCCTGCTCGATTAAAAACTGCGAACATACGCAATTATTATTTTTATGCATTTTTTAATGGCGGAATGCGGGCCCATTACACTTTTTTTGCAAAATATAATTTTTTTTGGAATTTATAAATTTGATATGTTTTGTTGTAAATCACCAATTATAATTTTTTTCTCAAAATACTCAGGCCTTGAGTAAACACCCCAAAAATATTTACCTACCCACTGGGTTAACCAAACCCCACATTACTTGTCATATGCGAGAAAGTTTTCCTGGAGGCCACTCCCGTTGGTTCAAATTTACTGAAGACTTTTTATCGAAAAATGAAGGGAAGAAAACAATTACGAATCAGAAACAAAGCTAATGTTTAGTCCTAACTTAAAAGAAACATTTGATTTCGTATTTAAGAATGACTTCAGAAATTTAATTAATAGGAAGAAAATTGGCTATTTTCCTTTGACAAACACAACTAGACAGTCATAACGATGCCATGCTGTGCCACCGCCGCAAAAATTTCAAGTTGGTAAGTGTAGATAACACTGTTCTATGTAACTTAGTGCCATTTGAAGTGCACTAGCAGCATTTGTGTGTGATGCAAGACCTGTCGACGTTCACATTTCTTGGGATTGTTTTGATCTCGATCCTTAACAATGGGAACAATGTCGCGTGGAAACAGTAATATTTTACTTCAAGAAGAACTAATGTATTCACACTCTTCAACATGATCAACACTTCGACACAAAGTAACAATGATAGGTTTTAATAGGGCAACATATGCAAGATCAGTAAAGTGCACACTGATTAGACTCGGGCAGTCAAAACAACAGGACGAATCAACACTGCAACTTAATACGAAATCGGCTGTTCCTAGCGCACATTGTCATAGAAATCGTGAATCACCCCAACTCAAGGTCACTGCCCATAACTTGTTTGCCTAAGGCTCCACTGTACCGAGGGAATAGTTGTATATATATATATATATATATATATCCTACCTTACTCTTTCACAAAGCACCGTAAGTCGATACTCTAATGCATTTGGGTATATCAAGAGTATTCTAATGAATTTCTCTTATAATCCGAATTTTCCGGAGTCTGAACGGAGCTCAGCCCTAATTAGTTCGGATTCCCGAGGTTCCTCTGTAATTCTGTAACATATATATAACGAAACAATTTGTGCTATTTTTTTATTCATACAAACACATAAGTCAAATTAAAAGGGATAGGCGGATAAAAAAATACCAGTGTATGGAGAATAAACACATATTTAAATTTAAAAAAATGGATGGTAAGATGTGCTACCTAGGCCTATACATTGGCAATCATTCTTATATTCCAGATCTGAAGACTGAACCGTAATTTCGTACATGAAGAGTGATAATAGAAGTTAGCGAATAGACAGCGCCTATGAAAATCGGCTGAATTTGCATAAATAGCTATCGTTCGCAAACACCTGTATCCATTAAAAAGAATAAGAACAAAAATTAAGAGACGATTTGAAAGTTCCTCTTACTTTTTTGGAAGAAAATTCAATCATTTAGAAGACTTACTTAGTTCATTATTTTATTCTTCATTCATTTGATGGAATCGATTCCTTGTATGTACCGTAGGATCTCAGATTATTGCTCTCTGAAGTTCACTTTGATATGCCATTACTTAAATTTTTCTTAAAGATGTATATTAAAACAAAGTTGAAAAAACTATCCTTGGAGCCAAAAATTAACCTATATCAATATTTAACATTTTAATTATATGCATGCTTCGTGCTATAATTAACATTATGTTAATGTTGGATCAAAAATGAATTATAAAATAAAATTTCAAAATCACCATTGTTTTATTCTTCACATTTTGTTATTTTACGATTTCAGAAACTAGATAAAATAATATTTATACATTTTAGATGTAGAAAAAAAAGTATAGTATTTATTTTTAAGATACCCTGCTTAACTTCCCTGTAATCCTGTACCCCTCTTCCCTCCATGTTACCACCGAACTCGAAGCTTTCAAGTACATTAAATTTATGACTACTCCACTGCTTACTTTTCTCTGTGTGGTAAAAATTTGCTCTAAAAATTCTTGATTGTCTTGACTCAGAACAATAATACAAATTTAAAAATTATAGTAAACAATTTTGCCCTTCCCACCCTAAAAAACTTCCATTCAGCAGCAAGCATTGTTTTAAACAGTATGAAGATAAAATCTTCAACATATGAAAAGTAATGAGAGTAAGTAAACCATTTATTTAGCGGTATACGCTGAAAAACTGACCAGAACTTTTGAAACTTATATTACACCCTCTAAAGAATAATAAGCTACAAGTCTTTGTTTTTTAAGTTTATTTCGAACATAATCTTTCTCATTGAAAATGGTGCGATTTTATTTTTGAACAAAAAATATATGAGTATGAATATGAATATAAAGTGTATGAATAATCAAGAAAAGAATTTTTTAATTGTTTTTGTGCTCCGTGTATACGATCATCTTAGAACTTCTGAAATTAACAGAAAAATAAGTAAAGGGCTCGAAAACCAGTTTTTTTAAATGTTATATTGCCTTAAATCGCTGATTTAAGTGATGATGTGTTAGATAGGTATGTGAGAAAAATGGTTAAGTCAAAGAAATAAGCATTTAATTGCCTGGATTTTTTACTCGTCGAATGGTCGCACGGAATTCGTAATATCAACATTAGAACAATATTCACATAGACTTACGAGGGGTTTATAGATTTATCACCAGGACACAGGGTTCACTTACACAAGATCTCATGCACTAATTTCCAACAAAAACTCAAAATCTGACCTTTAGATATTAATGGTAATCTTGAGAACGTCCGTAAACGAAACTATTCTTCAGCCCTATGAAAAAATGCATGTTAAATATGTGATAATCTCAATCACAAATTTCTCGACTTTCTATTGAGGAAAATTTTTATATACGTCACTCAGACAATTGATTATTGTTGGGATTCTTAAAACGAATGTCACCGAGCTCTGTTTCCGAATCACGATGCATACTGCTCCACGTCCGCAGCGAAATTACCTATTAAAAAAGCGAAAAAATATCTACTGTTTGAAATAGCTATCTGTAGAAAAACTTTGTTGTTTCGAAATATTTCACATACTAAGATCTTGTTTGTTGAAGTAATCTAAGATTACTTGTTTTATAAAAATCATAGAGAAGCGGAATGCCAACATTCAAGCCCTAAAATTTCCAGATGATTTGATGATGATAAATAAACTAAAATGAAATTGATTTTCTGAATCTTAATTTAGGATACTAAATAATATGATATTTTTGCAAAATTCCAGCATTTTCCTTCCCTAAACTGTCCACTATTATTTTACAATAAAGTATCTTGAAATCAATGAAGTATAATGCAAAGCGTGAACATTCATCGATGGAAAAAAGATAATTCGCACTTAACGCCGGTATTTACATCTGTATTCCTTTACAAAATATACTTCTTTACTTTTGAATCCAAGCATTTATATGTGCATTGGTGTATTTATAAAAGCAATACCACTATCTTTAGGCCGATTTTTTCTGTATAAAATTGCTTTTGTTTTGATATTAATATCCTTCCTTATCGAGTCTTGCTTTTTATTTAAAGCTTGATTTACAATTCTTATTTATTTCTCTTTAAAAATACAATAACGGCGTTTTGGTTAAACTACATCCCTCAAAGTAGTTGGTTTTATTGAACACTAGCTTGAAATACAGATGGAGTTATATATTGCAGTTAATCATACAGCGGGTACGCGTAAGTGAAAGATACTCTAGTAGTGAATTTCATTCCTGAGGGTGCTACGAAAGCCTTGCTTTGGCTATTCTTCAGCTTCTTCCGATGAACTGTTAGTCACTGTTTGGAATTCGAGGCTTTAATAGGACTCTGATAATCTATTATTTGTGTTTCAGAGATAAGAGTGGGCGTTACAAATAATTATAAAACTTACTTCTTGCTTTTTATATCGAGATTTCAATTTTTCTTATTTCCATGTTGTCTTTACATTCTTATTTTGTAAATGCTAATATGTCAGTTGAAAAATTGGCAACTGCATTTATTTTGTTTTCACGTCATTCCGTCATTCAGCTAATTCGTTAGTCATTTTATATTGATTTTGTGTTTTATGTTTGCATTATTTCCATTTCATTTTAAATACAAATTGTTTAAAATAATTGTATTTACTGTCCTTGTCCAATTACAACCTAATTTTAATAATTGCTCGTTTAAAAATTGATATTTTGTAATAGTGAATATTACTTTTTAAATATATTTTCAAAGCATGCTCATGATTCGACATTCATTTCCTGAAGGGATCATGTCAAGTTTGGCCGTGATTCGAATTGGCATCAACAATTCAATTAACCAAAAGAAATGCTTAATTGAATTTCAGACGATTCTGTAAAAAAGTTCCAAACCTGTAGTTTTAAACTTTCCATCTAAGACACCGTTGAAAAATCCATATACTGCAACCAATGCCTTCGATCAATTTATAAATGTTTAAAGAACTAAACATCAGAGAAAACATTTTCGAACGCACTAAAAATTGAACTTTTCCCTTTGATGTTTTCATTTAAGCCTTAAATAAATTGAAAAGAATCTCAAAAAGTTATGTCTTAAAAGCAAAGCAGTTACTACAAAAAATTGAAAGACAGGATTGTTAGAGGTTTAGTAAAATGGCCAGCCTTCCTCCAAAAAGAGATCATCGGCGCTTTTCGCTCTCAACATACTTTATACACGTATCAAAATGGGCCGAAATAGAATTAAATCCCTGATTCTACCCTCTGTCTCTGCGAGAGAAAATCTTACTTGGATAGGACGTAAATTAAATCGAGTTGATCGTATTTTTTCAATTTTTGCCCGATCTGCCGGCAGTTAAGCGTCAAAAGAATTTCCTTCTGGAGTTGGTTATTGATG